>PQWD01004657.1:0-10093 GCA_019425675.1 Leucinodes orbonalis | reverse complement strand
TATATATTTTTTTTTATTTCAGAAAAGAATACAATCTTGTTATTAAGATTGCCAATATTAAAATGTGGTGAAATTATGAAGTAGGAACTCTACTCTCTGTTAAGAATAGATTTTATGTCGTAAAACACTTTAATTTACATTAATAGTTCTACACTGTTAACAATTTCTTTGTTGGTAATTTTCCTTAACATAATTTGTCATTGGATTTTTCCGTTCATCTGTACAAATATTCCTTTATGTAGGAGATTTCGTTTGTTAAATTTATAGCAAAAAAGTAGGTATTCAATGAGAAAGCTAACCCACAAACGTGTTAGGTATTCCCATGGTGTTCTCAGAATAAGACACATAATGTAACAAGAGATGATACAGCCATTCTTCCGCATAGGCTCTCGCATTGCGATCCAATTATACTTGATACCACTAGAAATATTACTGCACGGATTTGCAGCTACCTACGTAGATAATTACTGTGAGAATCGCGAACGGACAATGATGCCCAAGTATGGCTGTAATGCATAACTGTCATTTACGTTTCAATCAGTTTCCTGTTTAAGGGTTTTTTTTGTATCAGAGCGTATAATTCTTTGTTCAGTCGGTTTTATTAGTAGCTATACGTCTTTATGCATTCAGTATTTGCTAAGGAGGTAAAACAATGTTGGCACATATGGTATTAGCTCTATGCAAGTAGGCCGGTAATTTATCAACATAAGTCATAGAATTAGTAAGGAAAGAGTAAATTTGTTCCCTTTTAAATTAAATGTATTCAGTAGCCATTGCTATTTACTAAAATAGTGCATGTTCCATGAAAATCCGTTCGATCTAGACGAATGTTTTGCTTTCCAGCGAAACGTTAGCGCCCAGTTCTCTATAAGAACATCAACCTGCAAGTGTGTGCATCGTTCGCAAGGACAATGACCCTCGCGAATCACCGATAATAATTGTTCTAGCAAGCAGATGTGACCCACCGTGACTGACGGCTGTTAATTGCTTAATCCACCATCGCTTTATGGCCCTTCACAATCACCCGCAAACCTAACAAGCACATACCGACCGTTGTTCGTCAAGTGAAGCGTATGAAACTATTGGAGGAAACACTCGAACGGCTCTATATGGCTTAACCGATTTCAAAGCACTCAAGACGTTCCTAACAAACTTGTTGCGCGCTAACAGCGTACCTAGCATAGTCATAAACTTAGTTAAACCCTCTGTCGGCAACATTGCCGGCTTCAATGCAGTTCAAATTAATTCGATTATCAGCGCACCTTGATCTCACTAAAGCTCTCAGATTCCCTTCATTAAGCGCACACAAGCGTCGTGCATATAATGAAATAAACATGACCTAACGTAAATTGGATCTGAGCTTTGTACAGATTCTTTCAATATTCTATTTGGTGTCGAGCTTTTAAAATACATTAAACTGTTACTCAATATTCAGATGGCGGACGTTTTAAACTCACGCACTGTATTGGAAGTTGGTCATGAATTCATTGTTTTTGACGTAGTCGTGTGATATTGGACCACAATAGGAAAGAGTTCAGGTCACGTTTGAAATATGTACGTACGAGGAATAATAAGGTTCAAATATTGAATGGGCAGAGTTTTTAGAATTCCTGCACTCACAAATAGGTGTTGCGTATTGATGACTGATTAGTTGGTTGTATGTTCTTATAAATAGAGTCGTTTGCGCCATGATGGCATGCTTGGTTGTTAATATTGCAGCGGTGGCTTGTGTTTTATTATGATAAGCCGTAAGTCGTGGATGCACCGGACCTACTTAGCCGGCGTAGTGTGGCTGCCGCCTATTGTGTCATTACGTCATATCATTGCGTATTGCGAGTGCTATGACTTTTTAAAGACAATTCCTATTGTGACACGATTTTATTTCAATAAAGGTCAAAGATATAATACGGGCAGGGTAATTGTCATTTTTTAAAATGTATATTGTCCTGTGGTTTAGGTACATTAAACCATGGTCACGGATATTAGAAATATTTATCGTGCCTACAATTAATTGGACCTACATTACCGTTGTATATGATATTTAATATTTCATAAAAAAATAAGAATCTAAGTCTATTAAAATTATTCGTATGCCAGTAAGGTTAAGATTATTTAATTCGCATTTAATTACATAGTAACAATGTAACTTTTTTGAAGTTGAATTATATTATTCAAGTGGTTAAGTGCGTTTTTAGTATAGTAGTTAAATCCTAAAATGGTGATCTGCCCTTCTTAGTTACGTTCTTACACCACCCAATTAATACGTGTTTACGTTTTGACAAACAATGTTTCAGCTCGCATGATATTATATCACATATTGTTGTATACTGTACAAACAAAGTAGTTGCAGTGGTTGCAGTACTTACCCGTTCATTGCAGCATTAATGCTGCTGTGCACCTTATCTCAGTTAGCGGTTCCGCGCTGACGCCTCCATTTTGCGCCACACCGAAAGTAATCTGCGCATCCGTTTGCGAAACCTATCGTTTAACTGGTGCATAGTTTTGCATTTTAATGGTGATTATAGATCGTGGAACGCTCTGGACTTCTTCATTGAGGACGTGCTATGGTGATGTTTGTAAAAAAATACCTATTCTAATGCATTTGAGCATTGAATTTAGATTGTAGATCCGATTGATATGTTTTTATGTTATAAGTGAACTCTTATCTGGTGGTAAGTGATACGCCTGACCATGTCAAAAGCACTTGAAGGGAATAATAACAGTAGGTACTTATTTTCCGCCAACACTGCCCTGCCCGTCACCCGAGACGACAGATGTTAGGTCTCTTATACCCGGTAATTTTACTAGATGTGGTATCAATTCCCGCGGGGAAAACATACTAAATGAAGTTTTTAGGATGTATTGCAGGTGGAAAAGCATGATTGTGTACCAAGAAAGATTCCTTGTTTAGAAGAGCATATTAAGCCGTGTGCTCCGATAACCTGTATTGTGATTGTTATTTAAAACCACATCAAAGCTCAGAGTAAATATAACTAGGTACTATTATTATTCCTATATACTAATACTCTAAGCATCAGATGCTCTAGAATTTTAAAACTGATAAGTACAAAGGTTTTTTGTTCGCTCAATAAGCTGATCTCATGATGTAGGTATGAGATCAGCTCCAACTTTCTTTCTTTATAAGTGGACTTTTTGACATCCGCGTAATGCGATCCAGGTAATCTATCCTAAATTATGAAGACAGATTTTTAATTTAATGACAGCAATGCCGAAGCGGGCACATTATTGTAACTTGTGACAAAAAGGTAAATAACGATAACCACGACTCCAGTATAAATGGATGACGGTTTGATGCTAAGATGCGACTCTCTCTTCTCTCTCTTCTTCAACCTATTGCAGTCCACTGCTGGACATAGGTCTCCCCCATTTTGCGCCAGACATCCCGGTCCTCCGCCTTTCTCATCCAGCTTCCACCAGCGACCTTTCGCAAGTCGTCGGTCCATCGGGCCGGAGGGCGTCCTACGCTACGCTTGCCTAGACGCGGTCTCCACTCCAGAACTCGTCTGCTCCAACGGCCATCGGTTCTGCGACATACGTGACCAGCCTACTGCCACTTCAACTTGCTGATCCGGCGGGCTATGTCAGTAACTTTAGTTCTCTTACGAATTAAATCATTTCTAATCTTATCCCTAAGAGAGACTCCAAGCATAGCTCGCT
Organism: Leucinodes orbonalis; assembly: GCA_019425675.1. NCBI lineage: Eukaryota > Metazoa > Arthropoda > Insecta > Lepidoptera > Crambidae > Leucinodes > Leucinodes orbonalis. The sequence continues at coordinate 6,415 of PQWD01004657.1, read as the reverse complement.
CCATTGCGCGTTGAGTGACTTTGAACTTGTGAACCAATCCCGCAGTCAGTGAATGAAAGATGCGACTGTGAATCTGGAATGGCTTACCGGCACCATTAGTAGATACTGTTATTTTTGCGATAAAAAATAAATACCGTGAAACCTTAGGTAAACAATACACTAAGTAGATGCACAATCACGAAGAAACGTCGACCAAAAAATGCCCGAGCCTCATTACACTTACGTATACGTAAGTGTCATGAGTAGTTATTGTTATATTTAGAACGTAAAATTACTCATTTCAATTTTAACCTTAACGCGTCATACTGAGAGTTCAAAATCAAACGAGCACATTACTATGACATGTAGCGAACGACGTGATTAGAAATCGAAATTCTGCCCAACTGACGCGATGGGCAGACATTACCGCGGGCACTGAGATTTTGCATCTATAAATGCGTGAAAGCTAGTGTTCAGTCACACGGGCATAACGTCCTGTGACATATTACTTTATATTCAGACGTTGGGCCGCGGCGGGCGGGCGTCGGCATACGACATTATTACATACAAGTTGTTCCTACGCTCATTCATGGCCCGCGCCGTGCCGGAGAACTCTGATTTATCGCCTTAATTTCATAAGTATCTCTTTGTTACCATGGCACCTATATCATCATGTTTGAATAATATTGCTCCTTTATTGAATATGCCGAGGAAAGGTCGCGCTGAGCTTGTAATCTATGTGATAAACCGACGCCGCACTGAGGGTTTACACTTATTCATATTCATATAGTTAAGTATATAGGTAATAAACTAATAAGTCAATGGATGCGTTGTTTCACTATAGACACTAACTGGTAAAACCATGTTGGTGAATCTCCATGTTGTCATTTTGTATCTAATTAATTTGTTTTACAGGCTTGCAATTATGCTTAGTGCTCGAACGCTATTTTTTTTTATTAATTCAACTAATCATATTCCACTGCAACCTGAAGGATTTAAAGTGGTTTTCAGAAAATTCAGGGTTTGTGCAATAGGCTGAATAATATTCTAATACAAATTGTTATTCCCCAAATGATTTTATTTCCGTGTTGGCTTCGTTTTCGATCGTTTTACCGGACAAGTGGAGAGTCAGACGAATGTCAGCCCAAAAACATTATGCAACGAGCCTAAAGGTCTTCCAGAATGGGACGCGTACCTCGCCTTAGGACGTTTTAGGAGGTAGCTACCCCCTCTGAACCTGTACCTAGTTTACAAAAAGTAATAAGGAAGATATATAAAATGTCATTTAATAATTGTTATAACTTGAACCAATATGTGCCGTTATGTCTGCAGTTACAATCTCGTGCAACGTGAGCTATATTCGCGGGCACGGCAATCAGCAACCGGAGTCCTTATTCTCAGTTGCAGCTGCGGGCCACGGTGATTCATTGTCACTATGTTTAGTCCGTTCCCACTGTTTCACATGATAACCGTGATATAAAGTTGAAAATTGTGCAACGCTCTACAGTAGATACGTCCTTACATTTGGCAATAATCGAAGTTGGCAAGCGTGTGCGTGACTCAGAGGTACTCCCAGCCAGTGTTGCCACCTTAGCCTTATTGTAGCTAGGTCTAGCACTTTTTAGTATAAGTGAACTCCTTTTTAAAGATTAGCCCGAAAGGAGCAATCTAGCTCTTTTTCACTGTCTTGAAAATATTACAAGTTTCGACATTCTAAAAAATACTTTTTTGCTATTTCATCGGTCATGATGACCTTTTTTAGACGCTCTATGACATGATTATTTCTGCATTTTTAGAACAGAACATTTGTGATGCTCAAATCAGCTCCACCTACCTTTTAAACTACTCAAAAAGCCCTTTTTCTAAAACTCAGGTGGCAACACTGCTCCCAGCTCCCGAGATCGCGACCGTGTTGATTAAATTTAAATTTGACTCTGTTACTCATTGAGGTGAATAAAACGATGATAACATTTTATTATTAGTGAAACGTTGAGAGATATTTTGCAGCTTTTTATTGTGAGAAATTCATGAAGGGGCAAGGTTATGTGCAGTTTAAAAATTTTCAGTATCTTGTGAATACTTTGTTGCTGTAACTGTTGAAATGAAATGAACTGATGAAATATATAATAAAAATGACTTATTTCGAAGACTTGCTGGCGATAAATCATAAGATATGATTTCGCAGAAATACTATAGGTACTTATTAACCAAAGTACATCTCTTTGTTATACGTACAACCGATGTGATTTACATTTAGCTTGTAATCTGCCCACGCCGAGTCAAACACATCTCAGCTTACACAATGTAATAGCAGATTCATCGTAACATTGACAACTCCTATATCGTTTGAAACCAGCTGTTGTTAAGACACGCATAGTGCACGCACCCTGTTTATGCAACCTTCATAATTAGTAAACATTTTCACCGGGTGTAAACATCTTTATAGCAGAACCGCTGCAAAGCCAATGTTAGTGCGTCATATGAGCATTGTGATTGCCGTTGACGCAGCGTAGAAGCGATTCTCTTAACGCACGTATGGCGGCAATTGTAAATTATTTAGTTATTACCGGACAAGAAGAAAGCTAGGGAAGGTGAATCTTCATCTATCATCATCATCATCATTACAGCCCAATTATGTCACTGCTGAACGAAGGCTCCCTAATGATTCCACGGGACCGATCGTTGCAGTTGACATCCATCTGCTACCGCCACCTTAACAGATCATCATCCACTGGTTGGGGGTGGCCTACGCTTCGCTTCCGTTAGTGGACGGCCACTCGAGAACCTTTCCGCCATCGGCCATCGGTTCTACGCACTATGTGCCCTGCCCACTGCACTCACTTGCTAATCCTTGGGCTATGTCGGTCACTTTTAGGACAGTTCACTACGGATATCAATCGTTTCGGATTTTATCGCGTAGGGAGACACTAACTAGCCCTCATAGCACAAGGTGAACTTAGATCAGATTAATAAAGAAGCCTAATTATTTGACAACTATGCCACTGTTAAACAACAATTTGAACCGTAAACTGTTTTTTTCTATCAACTCTGGCTCGGTAAGTGTTTCTATAATGATATTTCGTTATATTGTGAACATGTAGGTGCGTGTAAAGCCAACAATTTATTAACACAGGACAACTGCTTTACATGAATACATTTTCGCTTCACCTTTTAGATTCAAACGTTATAAAGTGATTGGAAATAGGACCCTCAGTCGGCCTCAGATATACCGGTCCTCCGTCTTACCATGCAACTCCATCGTCGACCTTTTGCAAATAACCAGTCCATCGTTCAAACTTTTTGATGCATTAAAATCAAGCCATGCTTTTTTATAGAAATAGATTAGGTATTTAAAGATGTCACATAATATTAATGTATTAAGTAATCTCTCTTCAACCTGTTGCAGTCACTGCTAAACATAGGTCTCCTTCATTTTGCGCAAGATATATGTAGCAAATAGTACAGTTATATTTTTCCAAAGCCGTACTAGTACTATCTATATTATAATGCCACTGCAAGTTGCATGCAGCGGTGCACGCCACGTGGGGCACTTGCAGCGTACGCATCGTTTGTAAACACTGTCGCTCGGGTAAACATCTTTGAGGGACTGAGCCGCCGCACGCGCACTTTTGAAGTACAATATGTATACAGTACTACCGTCTACTAGCTAAAAGGCTGTTAACTGATGAGTATAATTTAATGAAACTGCAATACCCTTTTCAATGGAAAGACTGTAACCTCAAACTTGCGATTTTTATTTAGCCGCTTTTAGTTAAAGCCAGGCAGTAGTATTAGTACAAAGTTATTATCACAGTAGTATTACTCAAATTAGCTTTTGGTGTGTTCTCCTTCCTATCGAGTAATAGTCGGATTTATTGACCCTGGAGTCAGTTTCTAAAGAGCCTTACCTCCTCTGAAGAAGTTTGATGTAATGACAGTATTATTGGCAAGTGTGCTCTCGGAAGGGATTATATTTTTATATATGAAGTGCTTCAGCTACCCTTACTAGGACTGCTAAATCTCACCAGCTCAGAGTGCATCCTGTTGAATAACAGACGAGATTGGCGACCTGCCAACACGCTACTCCGTTCAAGCAATGGTCTAAATCAATTGTTAATTGTTATGCGAGGCAAATAGTAAAATGTTAGGCTGATAATGAGTATGCTTGGTTATACTTAAGCTTGTCTTCCTTCAAAGATCGAAGCGATTTTTATCAGCAAGATTTTACTACTAGCTACTATCTTGACTGACACTGGCGCATCCTTTCCCTTGCACAGGCAGCTTACTACAATTAATATTTTACCAATCGTATTTACATTCTTATACGTATAACTCGTACATATTATTATGTCTGTAAAGAATCCGGGAAATACATTGGGTGTAAAAAGCGTGCACTTTTTACATTATTACTTCTCTAAAATTAAGCTAAAGAACACGTTATTAAATCTAGTAAATGACCTTTTATTTTAGCAGTCATTTAATACCATCTGAGACAGTGAATTACCATCACAAACGCCAATATTCATTTACCGATTAAATATGCCGATGAAGAATTAATAAAAGCCCATTGCCCCATTTCTAGCCAAGGGAGGTTGTCCATTGAATAATTAATAAAAGGGGCGACGAAATTTTGTCGAAGGGAAGGTAATAATTTATTATTTATATGATAACTAGTATCTATGTTATTGATGTAATATTATTACGAGTAGCGAGTTTAACATACGGAAGGAATTATTATACTTTATAGCTAGTATACAATTATAACTCAAAAATATCCTATAGGAATAATTTTTATGAATAGTTAAGAACTAAGTACATAAGATATTTTGTTGTTTCTGACTATTTAAGTAGCTACTTCCCCATGGATTATATTTCGGCTTAGCATGTTCAACAGTGCCATTTGTAAATAATTATGTGTCTAATTTGCTGTACATTTAAAAGATTTGGCACAAGAATAATAACCATAAAGAGTTTATTCCTAATTTTTAGTACACATTGTATAATATACGTCTCAAGTTTCGATCCAAATTTATTTGATTTCATTTCCCGCACAAGCGGATATCACGATAAATTATTTCGAACATTTTATCGTGTAATTTGCAATATTAAAAACGTGTTAATAACGTCGAGTTGGAAACAAAAAAGGCAAACCGCACAGGCCGATCGGCAAGCGGCAGTGGACGGCTGGGGCCGAAAATTAATTAACATACTTTGCAACCCTCGAGCTCACAGGTGGCCACCACCCTAGCGTGGGCAGGGGTGCCTAAATGTAGGTTTTATTTCGCAATGAATGCAAACAGGCATAATTAATCTCGCGGAATGTATACAAGAATTCTGAGGCTGCATTGTATCGTGCTGTGTACTTAGAACGAGAGAGATTTGGAAAGCGGTTTTCTGTTGCTGCATTGATTTAATTTCATTCCTACGTTGTACTCTTGTAGCATGCTTTCAGTAACCAAAATATACCTGGACAACACGTGACAGTATACTTAGAAGTTAATCTTCAATAGAGAAGCGTCTTGCCATTAAGAGGACGCATTGGTAATTTTGGCATCAGTGATGTCAATTTTTCAGTAATTACGAAACGTATGAACATATAACTTGGTGACTTGAATATTTTATAAAAGCCGTGTTTAACTAGTTTAAAAAAATGTAATTACTACATTTTGTAGCATAGAAAAAAATTCAAAGATACCTCTGTTTATAAAGAGATTCAATTTTTAGGCAAGTCAACAGCTAAGTCCGTTAATTTAGCCGCAGAAAATATATACCTCACAAAAAGGTTAGGTTTAATGAGAGAACCCGTTATTTGTAATGTTTGTTTCCTAAAACGACCTGCGGAATGATTACGAGTGGTCACAATTGTATTATAATCTGTCGGCAGCACACGGCGTAATCAAAACATTTATAATTTTCACAACATTGATTCTACATGACTCGGATAATCTGTGTGTAGTGTTGCCAAATTGAATACAAATTTGAAAAGGTTTGTGACGTCATAAATTTGAATCATTAAGACGTACCAAGGTCTATGCCTTCATACTATTCGATCCTGGGATCTAATCCGGAACCATTGGTGTAGTAGCCCAACAACCAATACACCAATTGGTCGACTAAATGGCTTATTCTTATCTTGGACATATGTATAAGCGCCGACTCTACCTTACCAATAGTGACAAGTATACATCTACATATGCGTTACTGGCAACCCTAACGCCACCCCTGCGTTCGATGCGATATTACGCGCGTTACGCTGCACTGGTGATAGCCCAGATGTGGTCCGTTTTGGGGTATAAATAAAATCGGACATTATTGTGTTCAGATCAGTTCCCATTTATATGTTTTCAGTCGGTGGCTATTGGTGTGGACTGTGCAGGGTGGATCTGTAGATGAAGGTTCAATCCCGCCACGTACAATGTTTTTTTTATGTTATATG
>PQWD01004656.1:0-96277 GCA_019425675.1 Leucinodes orbonalis | reverse complement strand
GAAGTACCTATATAAGTCCAGTGGACAGCATCGTGTATTCAGTTGTAAAAATTTAACGATATATACGAATATACATTATAACTATTTTGTGCTTCTTTTTTAAAAAACTAGTTTAAACTTCGTAGTATAAACATAACCGAATGACTATTAATTTTATAAATATTGACGTGATCTTAGATAACATATATCGAGCCCAGTTAAGATAAGGCTATATGACGCAAGTGTTCTCGTATTATATACTAACTTTACATAAAACATAATGAAGCAAATAAGCATCAAATTTTGGTTTTAATAATATGCTATACGTTTTCTGTCGAAAAATCCCTTCTCTTATTATTATGGAAAAATATTTTTGTAAATACATACATATTTTATATAGAAAACACCCAGACTAATACAAACAGACATGTTCATGCACACACATATTTGTGTTGCCCGGGGCTCGAAACCCTTGGTGTCGTAGCTGACGTCTCAACCATTACACCAAGGGGGTCGTCAGAAACTGTAGCCATTGTGACCTCAGGTGCACTAAAGGCGGCAAAGCCACTGACATCAAATGGGCTCTGTGGCTTATTTTTATTAAGATAAACTGTAATAAAACACAAAGTTTCCTAAACATACTGCATTTAATTCAACCAATTCTATGAGTATCACAGATCTAAATAATAAATTATATATATGTTGTGGTATACATTATGTCTAAAGTGTGAATCTTCTGCAAATGGCTATATAAACTCTCACGCTGCTGGTGCCGGTGCATTATTTTTCGCCTTGACATCTTCGATCTGTAAAATAAAAAATTTAATGAAAATAATGAAATTAAACGCAATTTCATAAAGTACATTGGAAAATTAGTTTTTCTTTGTTTTTCCAATATGCATATATAAAGACTAATCATGAGATAACAAAAAAAGAATCATCAAAATCGGTTTATACATGGCGAAGATATCCGCGAACAAACAAATACAAATCAAACCTTGTTAATAATACTTACGAATTTATTCACGTTTTCAAGAGCTTGATTGAAACTTTTCTGGATGTCTTCTGGTTTGAAAGTTTCCTTTACTTTGGTGCCAAGTTCTTCGAAAGTAGTCTTGATTTTTTCCAAGTAATTGTCGTCAGCAGGTGGTGCAGGGGCATCGCGCTTGACGTATGCGTGAACCTACAATTAGTGCATTATGTTAATATTGTAACTGCTAAAAACCTTGAAATAATGACTTATTTTCATTGCAGTTTTTCAAAAAATTTTTTTTATACTTTCGGTATAGTTGTGTTCCGGGTATAAGGATGATAATAATATAAAATAAGCGTGAATCGCATGAAAAATGGCTTGCCTTTTTATTTCAAAAAGTATCAATCAAATACTTTAAAAATAATTTTGATATCTAATATATAACACTGAAATATATTATTTTCATTTTAGAAGTTGAAAACATGTGACAATAACACTAAGGAGGAGATGAAAAAAAACTCTTTTTAAGGAAAAATTTATAAAAAAACAAGATAGTATTAGTGTATTATTTAGGCGGGATTCAATTTTGAACTTGTAATCTATTTTGACCGATTGATTTGAAACGATTTGCTTTACAAATATTTTGGGAAACTATTTCATTATAGGTAATAGAAGAAAAACAAACTAACGAGGTTTTTGTTCCGCTAAAAAAAAAATATTTTTTTTGCATATAGTATTTTTATCAATTGACCTTCGTGGTATTAAAGTGTTATGATAAGAGTTAAAATCGCTGCGTGATTTGGGGTTGTGAGTTCGAATTTTACCGCATCAGATCGATGCGGTTTTCCGGACTACGGTGACCGCATAGTGGAAATAATGTCATTTGTCCAGTTTGGTTAGGGTATTCAGGCTGAATTACCTAATTGTCTGGAAATAACGCAGCAAGCAAAGAGGCCACTGTTAATCTTTGGTCCGGCTACTAGTAGACGTTAACACCCACGAATCCACATTGTCATCGCGTGGTTCTCAGTCTTCACATAGTTACACTCCCTTTCAGCCGTGTAAATTTGGTTGATTATCCTCTGCCTATATATTCCCACCGAGGGTACAAGCCACCCGTAAAGGTGTACAGACCTTAGTCATCCACGCGGGTGAAGTGCGGATTGACCGACTTCACGCACAACCTATGAATGTCGCGCAGTTTTTCGATGTTTTCTTCACCGTAAAAGCGTCGGATAAACGTATACATAATTTCGAGAATTCTAAAATACATTGGGTACGTGGCGGGATTTGAAACTGCACCCTCCAGATCGGAAGGCAACAGGTCCACACCATAAAGCCACTGACGCTTTTAGATTGGTTGATTAACACAAAAACAAAGAATCAAAAGTTACAAAGCTAAAGCTATATACTTACGGCGACCAGGCACACTGCCAATAAAACGATCAATTGCTTGTTCATTATGCTTGTTTACCTAGTGGAACGACTTCACAAGACTAACACAAAACTCGGACTGAGCTCGTAAGGATTGTTACCACTTTTATCTGCGTGGAGAATGAGTGTTTGCATTCCTTATCAACTCCGGGTCTGAAGTCAACGCAAATTAACAAATTACTTCTTAATCGGCTGACCCTTACTAACGACTATTTGAAGTTTAGATAGTTAGTAGTTCATAATGCCTATCTTATCCTACATCCTGATGTTTCATCTTAATGATTTTTCTAAATAATTTCAATGTGAATAGTTATGAAATCATTTCCTTCCTTCATGGCTTCCAATAATGGATTTGAGATATTATCATTGGTTCATTGTATTATTTTTTATCACAGTACCAGGTATCGGCTCAATAAAGAGTCATCTTAGCAAAACCACTCACTGGTCATAGTCACTATCTTGAAAAAAATATATGACACTGTATATACTTTCATTAAATGAAAGTTATAAATGCTCTATGTACTTAATTTTCATGATCGTATGCGCTGTCTAATAATAATTGTATTCAAAGAAATATATTTGTCGCAGAACAAAATTAGAGATAGTAACGTGGGCCCAAAATAGTGAAAACCAGCGTCCAGTTGTGGACTGCGATGTGTTAAACAGAAAGAGAAAATGAAGAAAACTGTGGTGAGGAAATTTCAATAATAAATGGCTGGTATAAAATTTAGTTTCGTTATTTTATTTCGTTCAATTTCATTCATTCATCTAATGTTATTTTACACGCTGATAAAAAATAGGCGTTTTCTGATCTCGTGTTGTAGTGTGTGAATTTTTAATCTTGCAGCGATAAATATGTGACGTAACTCTTTTTTAAGAGTCCAATCGCAGTACTTCTCAAACTAAACTACTACTCCTACTATTTTTCTACACAGCGCCATCTAGCACGAAGTTAAGCGTGAAGCTTGTAGAATGGGTACGTAACAATGGATAAACATACTTTTATGCTGTTTTTGTGATTACACACATATAAATACACAGGCCGTCTAACAGACGTGTTCATACACACAAATGTTTGTTCAGTCCGGGGATCGAACCCAAAACCCCTGTTATAGTAGCCGACGTCTCAACCATTATACCAAATGGGTCGACCTATACTATCTAGGATGATAGTTGATTACCACAGAGCCCGCATAGTTGGGTTATGGCCCACAACTCGCCAAAGCCATGGTACATGGAAAGGCCTGATACTGCAGTGGGACGTTGTGATGATGATGACTTCCAAGTTAAAAGGCGATAGTAATGAAATAACGGATACCCTAGTATACACATTATTATGTTACAAGTTAACTATTCTGCAATTAAATTTTGGGATGCCAGGAGTACTAAAGAAGACAGCTGCCACTTCCTGTCAGGTGTCTGATTATTATTATTATTACTAATCAATTTGAAAGTTGCCTTGCCTCTTGCAATGCGTATTAAGGGGTACTGTCCTATAATGGAAGCGTGACCAAAAGCTTACGTGCCTCCCGACGGCACGTGAGCTTTTGGTCACGTGCGAGTTGAGATACTACTCTCGGTCACTCATCCAAAGGACATTGCGCTTGTTGATTGACTTGCACGAGCGTCACCTGCTCGCTATTGCACTAGTCACTACGCTATTAGGCCACTGTGGTTTTCCACAATTCGTATACATTTACAATGCTTCATTGATTTCGAAATGCCAAGATAAAAAAACAATATTTAATATGTTTTCAAAATACCATTTCATTGAACGTCCCCATCTAAGGGCACGAGCCTACCCATAAAGAGTGTGCCTTAGACGTCCACGCGGGCCCGATGCGGATTGGCCGTTTTCACGCATAACCTTTGAATTTCATCGTTGGCGTGCGCAGGTTCCCTTCACCGGAAAAGCATGGGATAAACTTAGATTTAGAAAATTGGAGTTCACGTTGGAACGTGGTGGGATTTGAACCTGCACCCTCCAGATTGGAAGACAACAGTCCACACCAACGAGCTACCGATGCGACGCTCCAATAGATAAACTGGATAAAAATACCCTTATACCATAGATTTAGAATTAACGCGCTACGCATACTTATTTTATGTCTGTACTTTATTTATTATTATATTTGTACATAAATCGATAAAAAATGTATAGCATATACTTTAGCAAAGTGATACGAATTCATACTAAAAATGTCTGAATGTAGTTTTCATATCAAGCGTTATTGTTCAAAATATCAGGTTATAAAATAAAACTTCGTAAATATGCACATTTCGTTAATAATGTCTTGTTAACTATGTATTTCGATAAATAAATTTTAAAAATCTATTACTACTGAAACCCCGATAATTTCTAAACTAAACTTGTTACAACAATATTTACAAATCATTAGCTAGAAACCAATAATTCACAGAAAGACTAATTTAAATAACATTGTTATGGTAATTATTGTTTTTCTTGTATGTGTAATTAACTTGACCTAATTGCTAATGAAATCTGCTTATGAATTTGAATTTTCGGGTTGTTAATGAAGAAACTGATTTTAAATAAGGAAAAGGGTTTTGTTGTTTTTTACATAAAGTAAAAAAAAACACATTTTCAAATAACATGAATATAGCATATAATATAAAATAATAAATAACCGCTCTGTGTTTGTTGTTTGGGATCTACTATTCAGGTAGCCCTACAAAAAGTTGTATTTTCTTACTTTCATGGAAATGTTACATAAAAAAATCAAGGACTGACGTTCCCCTGTAAAGCATAAATCACCCCACACAGCATTTGACGAGCCATTTGGTGTTTTGTTGAGAGGTCGGCTGCAACACCAAGGGTTCCGGGTTCGATCCCCGGGCAGTACAAACATGTGTGTGCATGAACATGTCTGTTTGTAAAGGTCTGGGTATTTTCTAAGTATAATATGTTTGTATTCACAAAAAATAATGTATATAAGTATTTTTATACGTTGTTTAGTACCCATACCCATAACACAGGCTTTACGCTTAACTTGGAGCTAGATGGCACTGTGGGAATGTCAGTGGATATTTATTTATTTATTTTATTTACTAAATAAAAAGGGAGTTTGTGTAGATCAGTAGTTGTTAACGACTATTATATTGAGAAAGTATCATGTACCAACTTCACATGCCTTCCAAAGCACGAAGGATATCAGGTCAAGATTTTTCGTGTACTTGTTCGATCACCGGAATACCCCTAAAAGCATTGAACGGTTTTATGGTAGTGTGGCCAGCACAACACCATCAAGCCAATAAAACAATAAAAAACGTATAACCGTATAAAAATGTATAATCAAAATAAACTTATGTAACAAAATAAACTACTTATATTTTGTTTGTGGTTCACATCTTTTTATTTGCTGGTTCATACAGTGGTTGCAGGCGCAGTTAAATCCCCAATCTGGAATGGAATTGGTATCTCATTTTAAAACTAAAGCTTGATGTCACAATGAAGTATAACTTCAGTCTGACTTCATTTCTTTTTGTTGTTGGTTATTTGCTATTTTTAATACTTACTGCTTTTGTAACTCTGCTTGTAGCATCCCCTACAATAGCCAGAATTGGCTGAAGTTGATTCTCGTTGAACTGTCCCACCAGATCTGCCAAGGTCTTGTCAACGCTTGCGCGGAACTGGTCCACATTTTGTTGCAAGTTCGTCAGTAGATTAGGTTCCGTCGATGCTTGTCTTTTTACTACGTTCGCCTTAAAAGTAATTTTTCATTCAGCTTTTTGATGATTGCTAACACAGTGCAAAACTATACCTAAATATTTACATATGCCAATGAATTGCAAAGAAAAATGAACGTATTTTGCTTCGCAGCTAGGTATATTTAATAATATCCGCTGACAATCACTCAGTGCTATCTAGCCCCAAGTTAAGCATGAAGCATGTAGTATGGGTACTAAACAACTGATAAACATACTTATGTATTTTTTTGTAATTTGTACATAAAAATACACACATATCATACATAGAAAACATCCAGGCCAACACAAACAGACATGTTCATTCACACAAATGTTCGTACTGCCCGGGATCGAACCCGGAACCCTTGGTGCAAGGGGCGACATCTCAAACAATTACCCCACATGAGTCGTCAAATATCAAACGTAAAAACCGATATAGCCTTACTATCCGATGGACTTGACTGTTAAGCATCGGTCTTCGTGAAAGTCATAAGAAGCCCACGTCTGCAGTGGACGTGAATACTCGTAGTATTGCGATGTGATTAAATCCCTGAGTTCCTTTGATATGTGAATACACAATTACCTTTATACAAGGTATGCCTCGAGTATATATTTTTAAATTTATTTAAAGAAATAAATTATTTATGTTCCAGATAAAACATTAACCTCTTGTAATACTAGGTTACTTTGAACGAGCAGTTATCATAGAGCGCAGTTTATTAATATTAAAATCTCAACTTTGCGCCGCCATTAAAGATTAATTACTAAGATAAAACAAAATGCAACTGAATACTTACACTAACGAGCATCAATAAGGTACAGCAGATAGTTATTTTAAACATTTTGTCAAAATATTAAATAACAATTCAGATAGTCAAGCAACTTCGACACAGTAGTGAACAAAACTGCGAGGCGTACCGACACTGCCTACTTTTGTATGTTTTGACGTATGTGTCAGTATTCACAGCTACTCGTTTAGCTTTTACCTGCGCTAGGATGGGGTCGAAGAATAGACGACTTACTAGTTCCAATGTTTATTTATTTTATTTAACAGGTACCATATTATGAAAGCTAATTAAACTAAATAATTTATATCTTTTGACATGTCGTTGTTAAAAGTGAGTTAAAGACAATATGCAATGAACATTTATGTCATATTATTGTTTAGTTTACAAAAGCACCATTTTTTTATTTATTTTTTTTTTATTTATTTATTTCGTACAAAGGTTGACAACTTAAAAGTAACAAAAAGGAACAATAAGTACAGGTAGGCTTATCTCTAAAAAGAGATTTCTTCCAGCAGACCAAATAATATAAAAGAAAACTAAAATGTTAGAGCGGTAGACAAAGCAACCATGCACAATATACACTAATACTAACACATGAGATTAATATAACATATAAGTACATGTACACACATATAAATAAATATACTAATATATATGAATATTATATACGTAAATACCAATAAATATACACAATACAATCAAATATATAACATACTACAATACAATACGAATTACATATAAAATATATATGATGTGTGTAATCCAACAACATACTGAAATAAATGACTAAACAAATTAACTTTAAAAGAAAATCACACATTCAAGAGCTCACCCAATTCTACTTTACGTAACAGGAATTTTTTAATTTCTTTTTAAAAGAACCAACAGTTGGACACCACGTAAAACACAAGGAAGTTTGTTCCAAAGTCTCGCAGCCTCAACTGTAAAGGAATCGCTATACATATTGGAAGTACTCTTAGGAATTTTAGGACAAATTATAGTAAGAACGATGTGTACGTCCAGACGAGGAAAGATATGTAAAGCGCTCCCTCAGGTAGCTCGGGTACAAAGGATTCTTCAAAATGTTGAATAATAACACAAGAATCCGATAGCTACGGCGCTGCCGAATAGGAAGCCACCTTAGAGTGCTACGGTACTCAGAGACATGATCGAATTTGCGAAGACCAAAAATAAAGCGAATGCATAAATTTTGAAAACGCTCAAGCTTGTTTAAAAGTTCCTCCGTTATATCAAGAAAACATGAGTCAGCGTAGTCGAGTATAGGAAGCATGAGTGATTGAGCTAAAACTATTTTAGTTTCAATGGGAAGGAAGTTTAATATATTTACTTTCTTAAATGATAGTTAATAACAAAAATGACTCCAGAAACTAACAGTTTGTCAAAACATTTACATTTAATTATTTATTTGGACTCATTTTATAAATAAATAAATCGCTTACAGTCAGGACACACTTCTCTACTCGTCAAACTCAGTCGACCTTGCGATGTACGGCTGGCAATCGGATGTTGTTGATCGAAGATCATTTAGTTCATTTGTCATTCGCACATTAAACTTCATTTTAGAAACCAGCCATCAACCCGTTACATATATGAAGTAAGTTGTTACTATGTGATCAGAGTTCACTAAAGTACCTTTAGTACACTTGAAATTTAATTATTTATATGGATAACTTATACGACTCGCGATATTCAAACAGGCGCTGAACTTAGGCAATAATGTAAAAGCATAAAGTAATTAATTTTACTATAAATATACTATAATAAGTTCTTAAAAATCTTTTAACTATATTGATCAACATGAATGAACTTTTCTTTTCCTAATTCTAAAATATAATGCCACTTCATTTCAAACCTTAACGTTGATACAAACAAAAAAGTCCTATGTTTGATCAACCTCAAATAGTAGTATAGAAAATCAAAAAGTCTCCCGCAATCATCACCAGGAAAAATGTTAATGATTTCTTTAAAAAAGCTTACCAAAAATATACATTTTTTTATGTATTAATAAAAAAAAGTTAGAAATTCAAACAACTATTTGAAATAAAGTATTGTACTGGGATATGTGTGCAATTTATAAATGGCAAGGGCACAACGTAAAAGTAAATAATATTTTTTTCTTAAATACAAAGCATATTTTATCAAATAGTTGGCTTACAAAGACACCAGTTTTTTATAGCACCTCAGAGACCGTCGATATCGTTTAATTTCCGAACTATTGTTTCTGCATTGTTAGTAATTGTCTTGACCTAAATGAATGTATTTCGTCACGGAATAAAAGTACTTGATATTTTTATATTATGGTTTAAAACAAAATTATGTCAGTATGGCGGCTCAATGCATATATGTATTACCTAGCTATGGTATAATACGACTCAAGTTAAAGTTATAGACACATTGTAATATACGTTCTTTGAATTAATCAATGATCAACGTATCTAAATTGACTCGGCGCTCCTTACTCCTTTTCAATATGTAAAAGGCCTAATTTCCTTGGCTGTCGTATTTAATCTGAGCCTGGAGATTTACGACTCCAAATTTGGCTTGGCATATATCTTTGATACCTCACTAAGGAAGTTCGGAACATGTGTATTCTGTCAAGGATAAAATATGTACTAAGGAAATCGATTTGGGTCATATGTGAAGGATAGTAACAAGTAATTTTTTGTTTAGATTCCAATTCATTTGTGTCATTGTGTAAGCCTTGACGAACCTAATCGTATTGTATTACGTCATGTTAGATTAAGAAACAGTTTATAAATTCAAAAGAATATTAATTGTTTACTAAATACCCATTCTTATAGTTGTATTATTGATTTTTTACTAGTAAAATGCATCTTTTCATCGTGGCGCAGTCCACTATTGGACATAGATAGCCCCCATTCTGCGCCCGATATCCCGGTCCTCCGCTTTTCTCATCCAGCCCCCACCAGCGACCTTTCGCAAGGCGTCGCGTTGATTAAATTCATAGGTACTGAAAATAACCACACCACCTTTGTAATTTTTTTCCCTGCAATCGGGTGTTATAGACTGATGACTAAGACTGACGATGATTATTCATGTGTCAACTCAAGTTACTGGACATGGCTCGTCAGATGTAAATGTTGAGGCAACCGTGACCAGCTCACGTTTGTCGTAGTATCGATGGCCAATGTATCAAATAAGTTCTGACATACAGAGCGCATTTTGGCCCTTTCTTCATTCCAAGAAACCGACGACTTACTAAAAGTAGTTGATGGAGGCTAAACTAAGAATTCGATAAGATCGGGATATTTAGTGCAAAATGGAAGAGACCTAAGTGAAGAGGATAACTTACCGGATTGCGAGGGATTCAAGAGCAGTTAAGTAAGTTTGCCTAAGTAATAAAAATCGTACGCTTAACATGATATTTTCAATATAGAAACAAGACATATTACGTCCTTAATATTATGTGACTTAGATTAGTACCTATACCTTACTCATGATAAGTGTGTCCATAACAACTTTTTACAAAAAAGTACAGTAAATGTAAACATGCCATGCTTAAGTTCTCATATAATTTAAATCTGCATTATAAAAATGTTTTATCTTTCGTTCATCTCTTTATCGATATTCGTTATCAAATACTTTTATGAAACGGTATGTACACGTAGAACTAATTTGTTATATTTAATAAATAAGTATCTTTTGATTGATGACTATTGAAAATGAACCAAAAATACTACATGTTCAGACAGTTTGATATCTTTTTCTGGCCCCACATTTAGATGTTAACTGTAATTCAAAACTGAATCCAACAACTCGCTGGCAGACAGAATTATGTGTTTAACATAATAAATTATCTTGGTTTCAAGGATTTCAATTGTTAACTAGAATTCGCCAAATCAGCACTTGGTGGTATCCTTTGGCCCATATCCAGTGGTGATACTAAATTGGAATCATCTGTATCAATTTCATTGTATTGAATGTCTTTAGTTAGCTCCACTGGCTTTTCAATCTGAAATGCAAAAAATATATATACAAAGTATGCATTAAAACTAATAATTTTAAAGAAATTAAAAAAAAAAATAGAAATTTATTAAATTTGTAAGTAGAGAAACTCTGGCCAAGAAATTGAGCTGTATAAATTGCATGGCAATTTACAATCAGTAATTTACTAAACATAAATTATCATTATTATCAACTCTTAACGGCCCACTGCAGGACACAGGGAAGGCATGTGCAGTGTATAGCTGCACCCATACACACGAATAAATACCAACCCGCATTTAGCCCGCGGTAGGATAAGGTCCAATCTTCTCAAAAATAAATATCGCAAAAATTAAATTAATCAGCAGCGACATTAATTCAAACTATGAAGAAAAATAATGCTAGATCATAGACGCTATAAGGTTTTTAGTTTGGCCCTGAACTATAATGTACTACTAAACTTCAAGGCTTTAAATGTATCAAACTAAAATGTTTACCAAACGCAACTTTTTGATAGGTACAATTAGAGGTTTACGAAATGGGAAGTAGCTCTAACTACGCCCATACTGTTAAGTACAAAAGCCAACCTCACTAGCTGTTCTTTTTACTGAACGTGGATCTGACCAGCCATTTATATGCTTCAGATTAGCTCAACGGGTATAATTCGAAACGTCTCAACTTCTATTTTTAATAGGGCATGTTGAAATTACTGAAATTATTCATGGTCATAATTATATTATTATAGTTCGTCGCCTTTACTTCCAGCAATTTGGATCGGCAAAAAAATGCACCATTGAATTCAATGTTAATGGAAGTACGCTTCCGGATGACCACTTGACTGTGACAATTATGTTGCTCGTTAGAAATGATTATTGCTGTCAAACTAGTGTCGCTATCTTGTTATGTGTGAGGTCACTGCTATAAATTATTTAAAAATGTGTCCGGACGTTACACCGTACTAGCACTATGGGAGGAACTATTTTTGGAAACTGAAAACTGTCATCATCATCATCAGCTCATTAACCGTCCCCACCGAGGGGCACGAGCCTATCCGTATAGGGTATTAGGCCTTAGACGTCCAAGCGGGCCCAGTGCGGATTGGACGACTTCACACACAACCTTCAAATCTCTCGTAGGCGTGCATGAAGGTTTCCTCACGATGTTTTCCTTCACCGTAAGAGCGTCGGATAACGTACATATATTTTCGAAAATTCAAAACACATTGGTACGTGTCGGGATTTGAACTTCAGTCCTCCCGGTTGGAAGGCGACTGTCCACACCATTGAGCCACCGATGCTCTACTGAAAACTGTAAATGGTCACAAATAATAATCCGGCCTGTGGTGAAGACAGGGCTTCATAAAATTTGAAATAATGTCTATGAATCTATTTTTTTGGATTTAAATTATTAAAACATTGTTGATTGGATAATTTGCAGTTTATTTTTTGAGATGTTTCAAAATTCTAACATTAATTCACAAGTAAGCTAACAGCGAAAACATGCGCTTAAGAAAGTCCATCGATAATAATTATGATCGCTGGTTTTCTAACTCATATCAAATTACAGTCGCTAAATATGTGAGAGGTCGCAGATCGTAGCCCCGCGTGAGATGATATAGATAAACAATTGTATATATTTTATTATAAGTTCAAGTAATTTTAACACGTAGTTTAGGCATGAGTTATTAGTCATTAGAGACAGGGTGCGGCCATCTCTACATACAATAAAAATAGACCTAAATAAATGTGATTTTAAAGGTAAGTGCAACAACTACTAATAGATTAGTATATTTACATATCTCACGAACCAATTGCCAAAGTAAACGTACATTAAGTATACATACAGCACACATACAAACAACCCATCAATTAATATGGTAACTGTTTAACTTGAACTAGTGTTGACTGTATATTTGACCTCCGGACCGTCAAACATGTGAAATACGACTTTACGGTTTACGACAATTTGCTTATATGATCTTTATTAACTGTTCGCTTAAAAATTTTTCCTTAAAGTGCACGTGTCTGAAAACGTATACTTAACTACTTATAACACCTTTTGTTAATACAACATGTAAATCGTTGTTAAAGTTCTGTGTAAATATAATCTAACCGTTATTTCGTCTTTATTTATTAACCCGTATCCTAAAATCTATTCTACTTGTCAGATAAATTGCGACGTTTTAAAATATGGTTCAAATTCTCAAAAATCATTTTGAAGCGTTTTGCTTAGCGTCTCCATGCATGGCAGGCGAGGTGACGATATCAAAACCTACAAACGGTATCTATAAATAAGAAAACAATACTATACGTTCTCTGCTGAATGTTTATTCCTAAGCCGCCTTTTACGCTACCCGCGGGAAGAAGTAGGGGGTGACAACAATATTCTTATCTGCCATCAACACATAACATA
The DNA here is from genome assembly GCA_019425675.1 of Leucinodes orbonalis. Taxonomy (NCBI): domain Eukaryota; kingdom Metazoa; phylum Arthropoda; class Insecta; order Lepidoptera; family Crambidae; genus Leucinodes; species Leucinodes orbonalis. The sequence continues at coordinate 83,017 of PQWD01004656.1, read as the reverse complement.
ATATAATATCAATAAAATTAAATTGATTTGTCAAACTGCTAAATTTGTAAAAAAAAGTACCTGTGTTTTATATTGAAATAATTTTATAAATATACCTGCACTGGATACATCGGATCGCCAGCCTCAGTAGCATTCTCAGATTCAATATCAACCGTGGACATAAGCAGATAAAGTGGTGATATTAAATAGTCTAAGGTCTTGGTCAATGTATCGAGGAGATCCGTTAATGCTTTGCCAAACGCTTCAAGTTCATCTTGTGAGGGCTCTTCTTGAGATGGTTTTTCTTGAGGTGGCTCTTCTTGAGGTCGGGCATGACACTAAAAAATACATGAATTTCTTATTATTCACTCGCGCGCAATATTCTTAGAAGGTAAACTTTCTATTATTAAATCAAAAACTTCAAATTATCACTAAGTTAAATATTAAACATACGTATAAAATATATTACTTGTTTTTAGATAAATTTTTACTTCACTTCATTGGTCAAAAACCTATGTTTCTATATAACTTTATAACTCGTAGTGGAAAATACAAATTTGTTTACAATTGTCACCAAAAGTGGTAAAAAATTACACTGAAAATATTTCTATTAAGTTTTTCTAAAAAAAATATTTTTAAAATTTTACTTTTCTATTTTTCATATTAAATAAAATATAATGCGTAATTAATGGAAAGCATTTTTACTTTTAACGGTTAAATTTTTATCTGATTAAAGATCTTTGCAGTTAAACTAGGGGCAAGAAGCGAGCAAAGACAAAGCTCATGCTAACTTCCAGAACAATCAGACTAGATAATAAGAAAAGTATTTATTTCACCTCTATGTAGGTAATATTTTTACTTTTGCCTACTAATATTTAGGCCCCTTTGTATAAATTAACCAGTACATCGGACTCGAACCTCAGTAGTAAATATCGTAATATAGACCACTTATGTGAGAGAAGCAAACAAAGTGTCTAGAAAGATTATTCTTAGGTGGTAATTTATCCTGAAAGGTAAGAATCGGAATCGTCTTGGATGCCGACCTTAGTTGGGTCTAGTGACCCTTCTCACCAACCTATTTTAAGGTATCAAATGTACAGAACCTACACCATCTTATCGACCATTTATCTAGAGTATTATATAAACAAAGTATTATGTTCGGGATTTTGCTCTGGAATATTAAGAAATGGGAAAAACATTCATAGACGGTGTCTAATGACCGAAATTATGATGATGATTTAAAAAGTATTCATGTACAATATAATTAAATTACAATCAATTAAGGTATATTATTAATCGTAATTTGATTAGATTGAAAATGAATACAGGGAACGAATTGGAGTATTAATAAGCAAGAACCAAGAGACGAAGAAGTAATAATGTCAACAAAAAATATAATTTATAATAAATAAAAAATGCCCACTGAAAAGGGAAAACAAGCTTTACCATATATGGAAAACATTATATACTTTTATGGTTTTGCTGGGGGGAGCCAAACAATGTTTATTTCAATTATTACACTACATATTCTAGCTTACTATTTAGGCACATTCATATACCTAATTGTCTCGCAAAGGTATTTAGGATTTGTTTGTCTCCCGCCTGCAATGCCATTTAAAGTGTATAATGTTTGCCAAATGAAATTCACATACATACATACGCTGAAAAACATAACCAACCTTCGACAGTCATGTAAAAAGAGTGTCAACTAATCGGCACACTGTGACAGAATGTGACATGGTACGAGTAATTGCAGTTAACCATAGTAATATCGTTAGTAGGCTAATGGTAAATTTAAAAACCCTTTCCCGTCGCCTACACTTTTAACACTGTTTTCTTATTGCTCCACTTCATCTCCCTCCAGAAATATTTATTATATACCATATTCGAAATAAAATATACTTACTAAGACGAAAGTAACCGCAAACAGAATTAACACCTTAAAAATCATCTTGACCTATTTTACTGAAGTAAAAACAACAAAACACTAAACACAAGTGTAGCCTTCGTTAGTTTATAACCTAGAATTATTACTGAACTAGATATGTTTCAGTCACGTTTCTAAAGATAAAAGTATCTACGGTACGTGCTTAAATCCTAAAAAATTTGTCGTTTGACTAATAGTTATGTATCGACTACCTATAATTCAACCAAATACATTGTACAACATGATTTGTACTTAACAATTTTACGTAATTTAAGGTCTTGTTTCAATATAATTTGTTATATAAAAAATGTCTTTGTCAATCAACTATATGCCGAAAGAATGAATATATCAACCTATTGCCAGAAATGTTAAAAAAATATTCAATGATATTAACAAATCGAGCATCGATTGAGCGTCGGTGGCTCAATGGTGTGGAGGTTCAAATCCCGCCACTTACCAATGTATTTCGAATTTACGAAATTATATGAACGTTATCCGACGCTCTTTCGGTGAAGGAAAAGCATCGTGAGGAAACCTGCGCACGCTTGTGAAGAGATTCAAAGGTTGTACGTGAAGTCGTCAACCCGTACTGGGCCCGCGTGGAGGACTAAGGCCTAAACACGTATAATGAGCTGATGATGATGATGATTAACATGAGCCGTCGTGTCTCGATTTACTTCACGTACTTAACAACTGATAAGCATACTTGCATCAATTATTGTTTATTAGTGTATATATTTTGTTTTTATTAGAGTATATATTTTGACTAAGGCCTAATAACCCTATACGGGTAGGCTCGTGCCCCACGGTGGGGACGTTGATGAGCTGATGATGATGATATTTTGTTATTATATACCATAGTGTATTAGAGAACATAGACAAATTCAAATAAAACTCGTCAGTGCACATAATATTTGTTCAATATTTTTTATAGCTGATGCTCTGAATAAAATATATTTTAGTAGTCACAGTTATGATATTCGAAAATAAATTAATTCCAGTCCCTGTGTTTATTTAAAGAATCAAAATTTGCGAAAAATATTATGCGACTGGATAACATTTAAGGTAAGGTAATTGGATATAACCGTATTGAAACAACACCTTAACCGAATTAACCTCTAAATAATTGGGTTACTTTAAAATAATATCTATCCATAGTTTATCCTTGAATAAAATTCCTATCTGAAGTTTGCTCTCAAATATTTGAATCTTCATTATTTTTGTCCCAGTACAAGTTCATTCAAGTCCATCATAGTAACCAAAGTCAATTGATTTCACAAATTATTTTTTAAGAACAAGAGGATAGTTTTTCGACATTTTCTAAACCAGATACCAGAATAATAGCTTTAAATTGCCTATCTAGCGTGAAAAACAATTTCTATACAATACCTCACGTTTGATATTACAAAAGTTGTATGTTGAATTCCCAAATCTTCGATATCTGTTTGAGTGCGGATGCTTCGAGAATACTAATCTTATTCAATATTGGGAGTACACACGAGGATGTGTGCTTTATCTGTTCACACAAGTGCAGTATACGTATAGTACAGACGAACTCACTTATTATTTGTATTATATAGTATACTATTCATTTAATCAACATCATCAGCCTATAACGGCTCACTGCAGGGTACAGGCCCTCCCGCACAGTATAGCCATTGAGTAATTGGGCAGTGACCCACCATGAGGGCACAATGCGAATAATTAATTAATTTTTGCAAGATTACAATTTCAAAAGACACTATATTAAAGTATAATAATATGATAAGAGTAGAATACTAATTACTAATCTCCACATATGAGCGTATAAGGGGGTGGTAACAACTACCATACCATACTAAGATTGTAGTCGGGACTGACTGCTTAACGTGCTCTCCGAAGCACGAAATCATATTTATTTTTGGTCAATCGAGTGATTCAGCCTGCTATCATCATCAGCTCATTAAACGTCCCCACCGAGGGGCACGAGCCTACCCGTATAGGGTGATTAGGCCTTAGTCGTCCACGCGGGCCCAGTGCGGATTGGACGACTTCACACACAACCTTCGAATCTCTTCGCAGGCGTGCATGAAGGTTTCCTCACGATGTTTTCCTTCACCGTAAGAGCGTCGGATAACGTACATATATTTTCGAAAATTCGAAAATACATTGGTACGTGTCGGGATTTGAACCTCAGCCCTCCCGGTAGGAAGGCGACAGTCCACACCACTGAGCCACCGACGCTCTGTCTGTCAGCCTGCTATGTCCCAACCAAACTAGGAAAAATCTCACAAAATGACAATTCCCCGCGGGATTTGAACCCACGACCTGCGAGTCACACAGCTGAACGCTATCCCCACTAGACCTCAGAGGCACGGACCATTTTATAATCAAACCTATAAGATCCAACTAATGTACGGCTTCATAGGGAGATTGGTCCGAATCCTGCTACGCGAGCCCAATTTGAATTGGGCATATGGATATTTTCCAATTTCATACTAAAAATATCGTCCTACATATCCTTTAACTACTGTGCCCTCTACCTGAATCACGGGAATGCAAGGCCTGGTTCTATTTATTTTTATATATAATTTTCTCTTGTTTCGGTATTATTATTTTTTGGGTGTGTCTGGTGGGTAATAAATATTGTCCCGTGACGTTTAATAACGCAGACAAAAGCTACTCAGCATGTGTTATCCTTATGTTACGAGAACAAAGGTTTTGCTGGATTACGTTGAGGAATGAGTCAAAAGACGGCTCAGCTGAAATCCAACATCGAGTGTGTTTTGAGTTTTAAATTGATGGTACTTTCGGGCACGATTCATTTCGTTATTATGTAAATTGAGATTATATTTATCCTGGTGGTATGTAGGGGATTTCAGAAATATTCAACTGGTTTTATAAGTATAAACATGAGCAGGAAAAATTTACCATTATTTTTGGTTTAAACAAGTGTGTGACTGTTTATCGCAAATTCATTAACCAGCTTATAGAGACCCAATGTAAGGCACACAGCTATATAATACAACGGCTTCACAATAGCTCGAAATCATCTTTCTTTTCAGTCATTTAGCTGGCAATGTCCTTACCAAATTGGAACAATCGCACAATGTGACTTTCATTAAGCCTCCCGTAAGATACTAAATCACCGACTGCTGAAAGTATATCGCAGACCAACAGAATGTAAAAAAGTTTAACTGTGCTTCTTAATCCTCCAAATTTTCAATCGAATGCGCTAGCCACTTTACCTTCAACCCCTAACTCGCCATAAAGCCTTACCACGATGTATGAAGTATTAAAAAACAACGTTATAGACATTCAAAAACCTAATCTCTCTTAAGTGTTACATATTTCTTAGGTAATAAGGAATGCCACCTATCTCTATGCCAACACCTCTAATGCTTTCGCAATGCATCGAGTACACTGCGCGTCACCTCAGCTTAACTGAGTTTGCTTAGCATCCTGTATTCCGAGGAGAAACGGTATCAGATCCGGTACATTTCGTGACGATCATACGGTATGCACGATATGATTCGATAGTGTATCCTTGTGTTGGTTTACTTCAGCTGTCTAACCACGTTCTGGTGTGAAATTTACATGTATGTATCTATTCTTATGAAAAATCCATAAAAAAGGTTATGATTGGACTTTTGCAATGTCAAATCACTATCTATAAGATATATTCAGAATTGAACTAAAAATATTATTATTTGAAACAGGTGAGGTAACTGGTGCAAAATTAGAAAAGCCAGTGTCTAGCAATGAACTACAATAATTGAGATGACTCAGTGCGGATTGGACGACTTCATGCACCTTTGATTTCTTCGCAAGGTTTTCTCACGATGTTTTTCTTTACCGTAAGGGCGTACATATTATAATTGCAAAAATCCGAAAAGACATTGGTACGTGGCGGGATTTGAACCTACACCCTCCAGATCAGAAGGCATCAAAGTCAAAAAACATTTTACAATAATGAGCTACCGACACTCTATATGCATAGCGCAATTTTGCAATCAGAAAAAAGTTTGATGGTTGATACATACAAGTGAGGCATCACAAAGTACGACTATCTTCCCATGGCTATGCCGCGTGAGACTGCCTATTCCATGAAAAGGAATGTTATAAGCTCGTGATAAATTTCGGTTCATCATCAAAATCATCACCATCAGCTCACTAAACCGAGGCTAGGCATTAGTCGTCCACGCGGGCCCAGTGCGGGTTGGCCGACTTTACGTACAACCTTTGAATCCCTTCGCAGGCGTGCGCAGGATTCACCACGATGTTTTCCTTCACCGTAAGAGCGTCAGATAACGTACATATATTTTCGAAAATCGAAAACACATTGAGCCGATTACACGTTGTCTACTTTCTGAAGTTCAAGCTAGTCATTACATTGGGTCTGGATTGCATAATGTATATCACTGTTTGAGGATATTAGAATGATTACACGTAATACTTTCCACTAGATGTATCAACATACGCAAAATATACTCCATTTATATCCTGCGACATCAAAGTGATTACGTCGTAATCATCGTTGGGCATCGCATACATTTCGGGGAGCAACAAAAAGAGCGCGCCAAGTCTGTGATAGCACACGTTTCGTACATTAAACCCTTTAAATATTTAAGCAAGCCTGTTTTTATTTACTTAGGCTGCTTGTTGACTTGTATCTTTCAGTTAATGTCGGCTTACCTCAGCTTGTCGAATTCGCATCCTTTTTACTAACATTAATTGGGTAATATTGTGTTGTTTTCGTGAATCGCACATATTAATTTAAAAGCACTTCTGCTGACTATATTGCGTATTTGTATTATTTCCACCTTGCAGTTACCATTGTTGTACTAAGGTCTTAAAGTGAATTCTTCTCCGCAATACAAAATAATGCTTATCCCGGAAAGGCTTCGACCGAAGCCACCGTGATTTGAAGATCAAACTAACTTCACATGCTCACGGTACATCTTAATGTTACGTATATGATGACAACTATTTTTTTAGCGGCCAAATATCACTGTACCATCGTGGTAAAGTGATGTCCGGACGTTATCTTCTTTTAATCATCAATCTAATCATTGAACGCCTTCGTCAATATTTTTTCTTAAAGTTTTCTTTATCGGGATGGTAAATCGGATTTTATGATAACCATTATTTAGTAGGAAAAAGCAAATTTAAAACGCTAAAATTTCGGGATTCTTTCCTATTAACTATTGCAGATTTGAAGTGAAGATATGGAATGTGCAACAATTAATGTTTAAGTGTGGTTTTAGTAGATATTTACTTAAAATACTATATTAAGTATGCGATACTATACATATACATTTTGTAAGTTCATTATTTTAATATATTTGCAAATTTTAAGGATACCAATGATGCAGTGTGAATGTCTGCGCATATTTCTTATTTTAACAAAGAAATTGACTGTAATTTAACGCACATTTCGCCTTAAAACATGGACTCATCACGTATATACTTTATTATCTTTAATAAATGTGCAGGTACAAACCACGATTTATCTAAATGATTCACATTTACGGCGCAACACCGGTCATATTCATCTAACAAAGTTAACTGGCTTATTGTGTAAATTCAAACTAGTAATTATATTAATTATAATATCGTACTTACCACGGTACTAAGTATCTACTTCGACATAAAATACAACTGTTTAATATAAACTAAACAATTCTTGTACTTCATTCTATTTTATCTACCAACAAAATCAAATGGTAATAGCATCTTACAAAAAACTGCGCTTACTTTTGCGAACACTTCAAATTACCTTACCGCAGTTCAATGTTGAGTTTCAGTTGTGATAGCGATATCTCTTTGGTTTTTAATAAAACCGCACAGGCTTCGAGTGGTGATCAGTAATTAAAGAAATTCATCGATCGCCCACTACACTTGAGCGTCCCTATAACCCGATAACATTTCCAATTAATTGGAAGTCTCACGCAGGTGTTTCCACTTCAATTGAACCTGCACCATATCTTACTTTGTTGTAGCTTTACTGTTATATAAAGTTTTTGCTTTTTCGCTTTAGAAGAAATACATTCGATCTTTTTTTATCAATTGATAAAAATACAAATACTATAATGACTTTATAGTGAGTCCTTCTTATGTAGAAAAATGTTCGTACAGTGACCATAGATCAAATAACATCTATCTCTTTTCCGCGGGTGCCATAAGAGGCTGCGGTAGGTAGGGACAGCAATTGATACGCCTGCTGTGCGCAGAGATTATGGTAAAACCCTTTACTACTTTAAACTATCGTAGAGAATGTCCTACTTCCAGCAGTGGACTTTCACAGGCCATTGTAGTAGTTGCGTATATACAATGCGAAATCGAAATCATGGGTATTTTTAAAAATAAGAACCTACTCGTGTATTAAAGTACATCCCCCAAATATCATCATCATCAGCTCATTAAACGTCCCTATTGAAAGCCACAAGCCTACCCCTAAAGGGTGTATAGGCCTTAGTCACCCACTTGGCCCCGTGCGGATTGGCCGACTTCACGCACAACCTTATAATCTCCTCGCAGGCATGCGCAGGTTTCCTCAAGATGATTTCATTCACCGTAAGAGCGTCGGATAGACGAACATTTAATTTCAAAAAACATTGGTTCGTGGCGAGATTTGAACCTGCACCCGTTAGATCGAAAGGCAACAACCCACACTAATAAGCTTCCAACGCTTCATGTCATTTTAACATAATGATTGTTAATTACACCCTCCACAATTTTCATTGTATCATATTCACCTAAAACAACCTCAATCACTAAAAAGTTTTATTTATGAAAGTTTGTCCACATTGCAACTACAAGTAGACGCTAGTTTTCACGAAACCATGCTACTAGCATACTCGGTCATCTGCCAAACTCATTTAGGTCAAACTAGACAGAAACAAGTGCTATTTTTGTACTACAACCTAGAAACATTTAGACCTTTGTGTTGCTTTCACATTTTGATAAGTTTCCGTCGTTGTTGCTATCTTCATGGATTCGCGGTTTCATTTTGTAAAAAAGGTTAAAAATGTCTTTGATTTGACATCCCTGGTAGGTAACGCCTGTCCCTGACTAATGAAGTGTTGAAGGAAACTTACGACGAAAGACTTCATCAATACAGCTCTGCGCCTGTCACCTGAACGGCAGACATTAAGTAACACCCAGTAATTTTAATAACTTTAATGACTTAGTTTCTCAATGAGGGCATGGTATACGTCGTTTACCTTCTAACCTACACGGTGATATCCCGTGTCCAGGTTCATAAGGTGAGATGCGTTACCGGCCTTATGAATAGGAAAAAGCTCTTTTCTTGAACGTGGCCTGGGTCTGGTATGTATTTCATAAACTTGTTCTAATTACAAAATAGGTTCATTAAACACAATGTCAAAACATTTTATGGTTGCAATGTGCGCGTCCTGAACACAAATCCTAACCTTAGCCTGTGTTCGAAGCAAGATACCGATACTTTATAGCACTATCTCCTTTATTGCATTATCCGAAATTGCTTTATAAAACCGTCTGCGCGTTGTATATTAGAGGCAAGCCCTGGAGCGCATCCAGTATACTATGTCGTGAGCCCAGGTGTGTTTGTTTTTCATTACCCGCTCGTTTCCACCAGTCACGATGCACCGCGATTGCAATGCGGTATTGTAACATGTTTTTATTGATTTTATCGTGTGCACTGAGCGAAATGTAAGATTTTAAATCATTCCACAGTTTTGTCGTACGTGGCAGAATATGACGACAGAATACGTCATCATTTTCGCACACTTCTACCCTAGCTTCACCTACGGCTTATTCCCATATTAGATGGGAACAATACCTGCTATTGGAATCTTCCAATATCCATTTCAGACCATAACTCACCACGCAGCTCATGTGTGTAATGGTAACTTACCCCGAGCCTTGTTTGATATTAAGCAAAATGCATCAACACAAAGTGTAACCATAGATTGTATTACCTTTACCATTACAAAGAGCAATCAAAGATGCTTTGTTCTTTATGCATTCAAAATTCATCATCATCATAAGCTCATCATAAATTTCCATCAAGGGAACGAGCACGAGCCTACCGTTAAGAGTATAGTGTATAGGGCTCATTGATGTGACTGTTGCCTTCCGATCTAGAGGGTGCAGGTTCAAATACCGCCCATATTTTCGCAATTAGGTATATACATGTACGTTTAACCGACGCTCTTAGGTGAAATTCTACTTTAGAGAAAATGTGGTTAGGAATTTCAAATTCAACACGAAAACGTTACGAAAGCTACACTTCAATTGTTATTCAGTCAAGATCTCACAGCTCGGTAAAGACCGCTGTCGATTTTCCAGATTCATATAGTTTGGAACACATCCAGGCAAACATTGTGCCACGTAAACAGTGAGTTACCTTTCATTACCGGTTCGTGACTCGTGTTGGAGTTCACTAGTTTGAGTACCCAGCAATAGTTTGAGGAATACAATAATAGTAGCGACTAACAAGTCCGTTGGGGCTTCATGACAGAGAATAACGTACCTTTCACTGCTACTTTGTTCGTATACACTCGTATTACAAAGGTATCACAAATTCAATAATTGGATTATTATTATGCGATTGAATTACGTTTGAATTACGGCTCACCAAATAAAGAGACACTTTTTTGTCATCCCAATTAAATTTGAAGTTATTCAATAAATATTGTTCCTCTATGCTCAAAATCCTTTGAAAATATCTAATAGTTTAGTATTCGAACCGAAATGTAGTCATATTGAGAATTGTTATTTGAAAATAATAAGGAAGGCATGTTACACTTTTCATCGTAACCGTGAAATTCACTTATACCAAATATGATCTTATTTGGACTAATTTACTTTATATTTTGAAATATAATTTTTCAATAATACGAGATTTAACAATTTTTAATAGCCTAATACTTTTATAATGATTTCAGGGAAATATTATCACATATCAGTAAGAACGGAAAATTGTAGCTTTCATGCGTCAATACTGCTGATTATGACTTTCTTTTTTCAGTATTTTATACAACACTTGACGTTTTGTACGACCTCGCTCTATGAAACTAAACCTTAGAGCGATTGGAATGTCCACCGACTCGACTGAGTCGCTGTTCAAAACGATAATACCACCAGTGGTATTATTAACGTCCGGACGTTTCCATTTTTAAAATAATGAGCTTGGACGATGGTTTGTTACATTGAAGAATACTTCTGGCAAATATTCACTTGAATAGGACAGATGTCTTATTTAAATATTGCTAACTGAATTGGTTCAAACGCCAACATTTTGATTTTTTGCTCATTAGGATTAACAGAAAATAAAATTCCGGCAATGAACAATACTGAAAATCATGTTCCGAACTCAAATGTTCTTGAGTTCGGTGACATAAATATACGACACACATGTCCACAAGGAGTATTTTTCCTTGAGTCATAAATTCGTCATCAGTTTGGTAACCTGGTGGTAAGTGATACGCACGCGAAAAACATATGTATGGTATGTGTTTTCCGTCAACACAACTCTGTTCCCGCTTATCCGAGATGACAATATATTTTACTAGTTACAGTGCCTCATCCGAAAAACAGAAGTGCAAAGCACTGCTATTTTACGGGACGATATCTGGCAATGCGGAGGTACCTAGCCAGACGACTCAATGCCGAGTCTACCACCTAGTAAGTACGGTATTACATTTGAAGAATTTTTACAAAATAATAATCACAAACATTATATACTGTAAGATTTTTGTAACTTCTCACATTTCAAAAGATTTAATAAAACCCCCAATCCGTTTTCGTAACAAGTTATTTCGTTCGTCGGCTCACAAACAATTCCCACTTCGTCAAGAAACTGGGACGCCCCAAACGATTGGCACTCAAGTTTTCAGAAACTTCATCTAGAGAATCGTGCCTTTGTATTTCTATAGGCATAACACATAGTTTCGTAGAGACACAGTTCAGGGATTTATCTCTCGCAATGTTATAGTTTTTCAATAACGTGGAGTTTTGAGCCGTCAGAGTTTTTTCATTACTTTTCCAATATGGCCGCGGGATGCGGTGCACCGGCGGTCTGTGTGAGAAATTAAATATTTTTGTTAGTTCAACGATTCTAAAATGTTTAATGTATAGAAATTATAAAAGCTTTTTAGCTGCTATACTTTTATAAACGACGATTTCCAACTTACACCCTATTTTGTCTTTCGAAATCCTGCGCTTGTCTCGACTGTACCTATTGTTGTGTATTTATGGTTACCCTTTCGATAACTGACTATTGCATAATATTAGATAACCTATACCGTTAAAAGAAAACATTTTCATTATTTTAATATACTTTATACGGCTATAGTATACGGTTACTGCGTCATTTTGACTACATCTTTGGGTATTGGTAAGTTTGCCATAATGGTTTAACAACAAAATTATTATACAAAATTTTGCAATAATTGGTTATTTACAATCTTTTTTGAAAAAAAAGATCTATGTGCTAATTAGGTTGATTGAGAGATACATGATTTAATAATTGCCTTAATCAATTTTAGCAAAGCAAAACGTGATTTGCTTCTTTATGTTTAATTGCGAATGCTGTTAGAAACGTCCTTTCGAATTAACGTCTCATTCTAGAGAAAACGTCCTATTTTTATTTGCACCATAAAAATGTTTACGGTCAGAGGTGTTTTGGAGGCTATATATAAACGACTAAATAGGTTACCGGTTTACTACAAATTTAATGGTACAAATTCGATGAAATAGATATTTGCGCATCAGGTACAGTGATTAAACATAGCATGGCTTTGATTACTGCTTTATTGTCAACCCGATATAAATGCTTAGTTACCTTTGTCACTTTATTTCATTAATAATGTTTTACTAAATTTTGATTAAAATAAGGCCAATTAGCCGAGTTGAGTTTAGCAGAGTTAGATTGATTTTGTAAGACAGCATAAAAGATATATCAACACTTGTCCATAAAACTGTACACAGCAGTAATGAATGCCAGCTGCCGGCAACGCTGTCAGCTAGCTGAAGGTCTCACACAGTTTGTATATGTAGTTTAGATCGAACCAATATATTTCTTCTCAGAAAAAGAAGGAGAATGTTTTTACGGATGACATAATTAAGCTTAGCGCAGTTACTACATTATTTTCTTTTGTTATTAGTTTTATAAGTGCAATTAACCAAATAGATAACATTATTCAAACCAACGAGAGCAAGTAAATATACATTACCGATGACGTTTACTCTATTAATATTTCCTTTGGTGATTACTAGTTATTAGAGGGTAATGACATCAAGTTATCAAACCGTTAACATTATGTGAATAAGTAATGACATGAACATTACATTAGTTATGGTACCTAACGTACGGGAATAATAAAGGATATGATGTTATACATTTCAAATACATGTGTGTATTTATGTGACTAAGAAGAGATTTTTTAAAAAATACTATACTGTACTCAGTATGAATTCCTTTCATCTACCACTGCCATGATCGTCTATACACTATCTACTCTTCAAAATAAAAAAAGTCACTCATTCAGAAAGTGAAATCGAAACTTTGTCTTCGGTCACATATGTGTTTCAGTGTTAGTAAATATTTAACTTTACATACCTCTGTCTAGGTCCCAAAAAGGACCTAAATTATGGTCCTTTAGAGAGCTCTGCTAAACTCCGTCACACTGAATTGCGACGCACGTTATTTATAATGCAGGAGAGTTTTCGTCGTGTGAAAAATACGCTGCGTAACTATTTTAAATAGTTTTTTGTGAGGTATCAAACAAATCCCCGAACCAGCGGTAGCTTCATTTGACATTCCTAAGTGTTCTTTAAGGACCTAAACTGAATAAACACTTTTCATTTTATTTCATTTCAATCGACTTTGTTATTATAATATTGAATTACAGAACTTACGATTTTAATAGTATTTATTTTCATACTTCACGAAAAACTATATCGGAGAAAAAGATTTCTCAGGTATCATTTTACAGGTATACCTAACCTGATTGAAATATCAAACGGTTCACCTAATGAAGACGAAGATAGATGTGATACTTAGATATATAACGTTTTATGTCCACTACTGAACGAAGGCCTCCCCTAATAATTTCCACGCTTGCCGATCCCTAGCAGTTGACATCCATTTGCTACCCGCCACCTTACCTATTGTATACTACATTGGCAACATTGGCAACACTTATAAAACTAAGTTTACACCACGGTAAAATGCATTGTCAAACCAAATAGAAAGTGCATCGAAAGCAATAGGTTCACACTCGAATACAAATTAAAACCGTTAACTGAACACGCAACAGAATCGCATATGCTCGGTTTGAATTGGCCCCATTTCTCAAATCCAGATGATGGTTGGTTTTTTAACAAAAAAATAGAACGGCATTTTTTAGAAAATACGCGATACCAGAGCTAGATCAATAAACGCTGTGTTGGCCAGTGTTTATTGAACTTTTTTTTGTTACTAACTTCATAGAATACATGGCATAATGTGTTTTCATTAAAGTTATACTGATCGTGCGTCAGTGTGTTACCGTAGATGGGTAGTTCCCAAAAATGTTTACCTAAGTAAAGTAAAAAATGTTTAAACCTGCCTATATTTACCATCATCTTGACTTATTATCTCCATCACTCTATATCTGATAGCAATCTTGGCGTTGTAGATATTTTACTTATTAAACGCGGGGAATCTATACACAACAGAAATGCTCAGTCGATAGAGGTGGTATCCACTAGGTGGTGACTCGGTACTGAGTCGCCTAGGTAGGTACCACCGCAGTGCCAGATTTCGTCCGCTCAAATAGGAGTCATTAGCACTTCTGTTTCGGGATGAGGGTACTAGCTAGCTAGTAAATTTATCGGGTATAAGAGTCCTAACATCTGTCGTCTCGGCAGACGAGCGCAGGACAATGTCGACGGAAAATGATGACTACCCACTGTTATACATTTCCTTCAATACTCTGTCTGTTATGGTCAGGCGTATCACCACCACTGTCCATCCCGTTCACTTATGAAATTAAAATATATATATATCGGTATATACAACTTGTTTCTGTAGTTCTTGTAATTGACCCAACAGTGCAACTTTACAATTAAGAAATTAGTGTTCTATAAAGCTTTCCAGTCTCTAAAAAAAAGAACCATCAAGTACGTAATACACGAACGTATGTTGGCTAAGTGCCTATTGAAAATATAAAAGTTCAAAGAACAACTCTAACTCATTTATATGAACTTGTATGTTTCCAAACCCATCCATTGTTATCGATACATGATCCCTACAGGGCAAAATTCAGTTGAAAAATATTCCAATTGTTCTGCTGTCGGTACTATGACGTAAGGGACCTAACTTGATACATATACACAACAAACTCTGCACGCTGGAGACGTTGCCTAGTTTAAACGTCAACTGTAGGTACTCCAGCATATTTAGTTTAAAGACAAACATACAATACGTATTATCAAAAGCACTGTTTGACGAAAAATAAACCTTTAAGGTTTTTCATTAAAGCTTTCAAACTCAGTATTTTTTCAATAAAATATGTACTAAGGCAATGACTTTCGCACTCGGCATAGCTATGGAGAGATTGGGCCGTAACCCACCACGTTGACTCAAATTGAACAAGTAGATGTTAATGACATCCATCTACCCGAATCAACCACGGTATCTTATGTAATATTGTAATTTTGAAAAATATTTAGATTTGCCCGCAAATCATAAACTGTTTTCTTATTAACCGACTTCAAAAACGGAGGTTATTCAATGCGATCGTATAGTGACTTTTGTTATATTTGTTCGCGGATATCTCATAACCGATTTTGACGATTGTTTTTGGAAAGAGAATACTTCAAAGGTCGATTTAAGATAAAGAAATCAGGGTTTAATGAAGTGAGACTAGAGAAATCATTTTTTTTATAAATAAACTCAGAGCAACTACTGCATCTTTATAGTATTATAAATTTATTACAGTGTTTTTATAAAAAAAATATAGTATTATAAATTTATTACAGTGTTTTTAAAATTATAAAAAAAAATGCCAAAAAATGCAGACTCCAAACTAAAGAAAGCAAAAATAATTAATACCATAAAGACTGCCTAGCAACATACAAAAAAGAACTGAAATCCCATCAAAAACCTTTCATGTAAAATGTTGCCAAGACCACATAAGGTTTGTCCTGTAAATTCAAAAGCTTGGCCGTACATGAGATCTGATATCTTTTTTACAAGACAAACCTTATATGAGCGTGTTGGCAACATTTTACATGAAATATTTTGGTGGGATTCGGTGTTTATATTTGTCATTGAATATGTATTTGTAAAAAGATTCACTAATTGAATAGAAATAATTATCTGTTTAAATGGGTTACAATATTTCTCGGGGCCATTGACTTTACATGCTTTACGAAGCTCGGTGAACCTCAGCGCAACATAATATTTGTTAGTTATAAAATAAGTCGCAAAGGTAAAACCCAAGTGGTTAGCACGGCAAAAAAAATATTTGAACATTAACAATGAATAGGAATATTACTTCAAAGCTGATGAATTAAGTTACCAGAATAAATATAACAATCATTGAAAAAATATAAAAAGCATTTGTAGCCTTTTTAATAATTGAAAATGGACGATACGATAAAAAATTTAATGTGGAATGGTCTCAAATTCAATTCAAACTTTTAACGAGGTGTCACTTACTTTTAGTAAAACTTTAATATAATTCTATTACTGCGTTATAAATCATTCATTGTGTAACATAAAAAATAACGAAAAACGATATAAGATGTTTCATTCTTGATTAACAAGCGATTCGATTTCAAAAGAATTTCTGATCAATTGGAATTTGACTTGTTTTTAGACCGCAAAAAAGTTTGTTTGAAATACTTAAGGCATTCATAATTTTATTACCAGCATCAAAACACAATCTTACATTAAGTATGCATGAAAATGTCTACTTCTTTAAATTTAGGAGTTGTCTGTCATTATATGTATACCTACACGAAATCGACCAACGCTAACCATTTTACTCATGACGATTGGATATGCACGCATGAGAGCTTCTCTAAGTATACTTATTTTTTATTTAAATAATTAACCCTAATTATTTTCATATAAATCGTTCAGTAATATAAAAAAACATAAATGACGTTGTGTGCATTAAGCGTTAAAAGTAAGCATTTTGGGATATCTTCAAGGTGTTTTATAGATAAAAATTGCCACTTCATGTCAGATGGGCTGTATGTTATTGCGAATGGATTTTACAAAAAAAAAACAGTCCTTTGGCTGGAAATAATCACCTTCAGACCGCCTGCAAAAACAAGAAGGAGTTTATATACTTAACGACATGTTTACTCCCTTCGTACTTATTAGACCATTCGATAGAGAGAACCGCGTAGTATTTTTTACCCCATCTAGAAAAAGGTGGAATACAAATAGGATTATATCCATCGCGAGTCAATCGCGTGTTTAAGTTCTTTTGGCGAGAGAGTCTTTCTTCGACAAATACGACTCGGAGTGCTTTTGAAGTGGGAAAATATAAAAAAATTCACCTTACATTTAATACGGTGGGAATTTTAAGATCGTATCGTATTTCGTATTGTGACATCTTGATTTATTTCTGTGGATTTGTCAGTGAATATTTAATGAGTCTCAATTTAGAAACGCGATTTATATTAAATAATGTTTACAATTCGTATCTTTTTTTTATTTAACAAATAATAATTTTGTTATAATATTGTGATTTGGGTACAAGTATTAATAACTTTGCATGAATTGGTATATCTTTACCAATTCATGCAAAGTTATTAATACTTCATAGGGGCAATTATTTTTTTATCCGAGTGTGAGATATAATATACCTAATGTACATTAGGTAATTTTTACTTATATATAGAGAATTATGATGATAAAATACAAACAAGAATACCACAATGAGTGATGTTCAATATTTGTTATCACAAACGATTAATGACCTTTTGAAGGAAGTCTACTTCACATTATCATGTAAATACACAGTAATCACCATTTAAAATAAATATAATATTACGTCTTTTTTATAAACAAATTGGTCATCTATGCACTTTTTCAATGGCAGACAGTAAATTGATTGCTTTCCGGGAAGTTTGCTTGAGCAAAAAATTAAAAAAATTGCAGGGGCATGGAATAAGTCTAAATTGTTTTTTTAAACTTTTTTTATATTCCAAGCGTTTATCAGATAGATCAGAGTTAGGGAAGCATGGTGGGTGACGAAGACATTGTTGCAGAAAGCGTCGCGTTTTTGTTGGTTTAGTTTTTCACTGAGGTACTTCACATGGTAGTTTTCAAGCATTTAATTTTTTTCCCAAATGTTTAATATTGATTTATCACTCTAATGCACAACTAACTTTGACTTTGGAGATAAATACGAGATATTTGAGAGTATATAAGAGAAGATATTTCAGAGAAGAATTACTCGCAAATATTCATTGCAACTAGCCTCTAGGGACGCTTAATTAAATGGTGAAAATAATGAATTGAATGAGATAACAGTAAAACAAAAAAACTAGCTTGAAAAGAAAATAAACTTAAATTTTTAATCTATAAATGTCAATTTTTTCTGAACAATTTCTTATGAACTCTTACGGATGGGCTTAATATTATCACATATAAAACTTTTAGACAAGCACAACAATATTCCTCGCTACTTTCTTCAGTATTCCAAGGATATCTTTCGAATTCCGCTTAAACATTTTCTTTTAATAGGAAACCATTAAAGTTGGGCAAATTTCCTTTTTATTTCTCTCCCGAATCGTTAAAGGTTTATTTTGTATTTGATAGCGAACATAAAATTCAGTAATGGATTTAACCTGTTCATCTGTACAGTGTAAATTGTTTACAAACCACAGTCACCATATTTTGAAGCTTATATCATTGTGTTAAGATCCGTATACAAAAAAAATCAGCAGGCATGTCTTATAAGTGTAAACATGAAACACGGAACTTGTACGCCAATTTGCATGAACATAAGTCTTGATAATTTCCTTCCGATTAATTAATCATGAATGTCTTGTGTCTGGCAAACATGTGTAATGGCTTAACTGAGAGCTTTAAGGTTGTTTATTCATATGATTAAGATATACTATCTGCTCAATCCAGTACAATATACATCTTTGCTTCTATGAACTATTTAATTCTTAAGCTTTTGCGATATGTGAAAATTAAACTTGAAATAGTTATATTTATAAAAATACGTTGGCATTTGTTTCTGCTACTTGCTTGGATTCCAATATTAAATCAAATAATTACATTGTGATTACATACATTCAACGAAACCAATTTCATGGATTAATTTAAAAATATGATTTGTTTTCTTTCCGACGTGACTGCAAAGTTATATCGGTAAATTATTTAAATCCAACACCATTCAATCCGATAAAGTGATATAAGGAAATCAAAAGTAATTTAATATATGGTGAAACTATAACAATAATGTTATATTGAAAAGCTACGAACAAAGAAAAACACATTCTTATTATAAAATACAAAGTTATTTGTCGATGTTGAGGATCCAATCTTTTGAAGGTTTATCAACTTTCGGATTAGATCAGGATCACACACGTCTCCTCAAAAATGGACTTGCTAGGAAAATGTTTGTGTTATAATATTCAGTAAAGCTCGATAAATCAAATAAATAATGTTCTTTATTACAAGTGTCTAATATATTATTTCAATAGTTATTGTTGAAGACACAGATTAGGTTTCATACATATAGTTAAGTCTGCGACGAACGATATATCGAGTGAACATTTTTTATTTATCGATGAAACTTACTGCCTAGTACAACTAGAAATAGTTTAAGTTTAGGTGAACCATCGGCATGAATTTAGCTGTATTCGTGAGGTTACAATAAGCCTGAACCTAGGGCCCTATATTTCCATATCCCTCTCACATTCTTCTTTGAACAACACTTCCTTGGTAATGCACGCTGGAACGGTAGTGCAATATTTTGTACCGTATTAGAAAGTTTTGAATGATCAGAAGAAAGTCAGTGCAAAGGAACTCTACCACCTTCTTCTCTCGCTTGCTATCCTCTTTAAATCTTCGGATGACTACAAATACTTGAAACACTGTAAGAACACGTTGCTTAACGACGTTACCGACATAAATCACAATAATTATAAAACTTTTGTTAGTATATTTAAAATATTTGTTACCAAGTAAAAGGATTTTATTACTAGTTTATAATTCCAATTTGCCAACGAAAGCTAATTTAAATTCTAACATTGCTGGAATTCTTCCCAATTTAAACTGTACTTTGCACGTACACCTCCGGTATTCAGAGCAATTAACTGGGAAGCGTTGAAAGGCTATAATTTAATAATAATAAAACACGGTTTATAGCCTTCTAAAAGATACATGAATAAAGATTATGCTCCTGACCCACGATAAAATTCAACCATTACCCAACTGTTAAGTGTGGTTTCTGTGAGCTGTATCTTTATCCTTATAATTATTAGAACTGCATATAAATACGACTTAAACAAGGTGTTTTAGGTTGAACCAGACCATACGAGGTTTATTTTCTGGGTGATGTTTTATGGTGTATTTTTGTTGTTGTTTGTAAGTGTGTTAAATGAGGAAATTGAGGACACATTGGACCAATATACATCAAAAATGACTAAGAACAATATCTTTCATCCAAACAAAAAAAAAATTAAAGTCGGATCATCTGTTCCGGACCTACGATGCCACGGATAGACACATCAAACTTTTGCGCCGGTGGTTAAAACAACAAATGTTTGTCTACAGGCCCTGTTCGAAACCGACGGTGTACGGTTGCCGGGTACTGAATGCGACTACCAGTTCAGCCGATCAGGCAACCGGCCTACGCATGGCCGTCTGTACAGCCCCAGATATCCGTCGATATATCCAAACAACATAAGATGCTCCTATCACTTTCACGCCAGGTGAGTCCTACATTTATACTCAAATAACTCAAAAAATACTGTACTCCATCGATCTACCAAGAACATTACAACGATATCGTATAGTGACGGGAAAACAATAATTAGCACCCTACATGTCCCTTGAATACAGTTTGAAACATCTTTGGTACAATATACTAAGCAGAGAATTGTACCTAAGACGGGTAGCAGCGTCTCTCATTACACATAACCTTTTAAAGGTACTGATAGCTCCAATTTGCCTGCCAAGCGCGGATATTAAAGCAAACACCTAACTATCAGTGAGGAGGCCCGTAGTCCTGTCCCTGCCACGGGCTATTAAACTAAGTAAATGTTATCTATACGACAGTAACATTACTTATTATATATAACATAGATTAGATTTAATTGTCTTTGTAGCTAAGGCTGCGTACGCCTAAAATTTGCATTCATACAAACCAATGTGTAAACTTCATAGCTATAGAGTGTCTTATGTATGCAATGTTGTCGATGTATCTAAATAAATAAATACAACCATTAAATCCAATGCTTAGCTAATGCATTTCAGCTTATAACAGGGTTTCTTTTTCACGTGGATGCCGCAAGAGATGGAATGGGGACAAAATATTAAGCAGATGACGTGCAGCAGCGCTCTTTGATTTCACTAAACCTAAGAAATACATACTGCAATCTCGGACCCGCCTCCGACCCATACAAAAAAAAAACAGCAAAACCATCACTATTAGTCCCGTGATAGCCCAGCACATAGTCACGGGATGTCAAGAGTTAATTACAACTATACACCCAATGCTTAATTAGTCAAGCTTTCTTCTATCATAGCAGGGGCTCGTGATCTACTGTAATCGAAAAACAAATTAATCTCAGCTTGCTATCCATTGAAGCACACTGGACGAGGGTCAAAATAGTCAGCTATGATGCTTGATTTTAATATTAAATAAAAAGATAGAGAGCTTTATTAACTATAGTGTTTTCTTTTTCAGACCAAAAGAACGTGTCAAGGTGGTTTTCGAAGAAGTATCTCTACAGAAAGGTGATATAAGGTAATATATGTTAATATTATTGAAACCTAAATTATTTAACGTTATCGTAAATCTGTGTGCAACATTTTCCTAAAAGGTAATACATAAAAATTACATTTTGGATATATAGTGTGTGTGTAAGTGTACAATACACAGACTAACGCAAGGAACATGCCATACAAGATCGCTTCGTCGTAATCATCTGGTTAAATTAGCCATCCACTTGGATGCCTAGTCCGTTCGTTAAACGCCGGCATTGAACTGTATACCTACGCTGATAGTTTTTTGAACTTAAATTTGAACGTTTAACAACTTGGCATATTATTAGTAAAACCTTTTGTAATGACTGTAAAAGGCTAAGCCAAGTAATTCAAATTTTATTCTGCTTTTCTCTACTGCAGCACTTGCAGTCATCATAATAAATATGAGCGTAAAGAGTGAATGTTATGGTTTCATTATCTTTTTCCTTTGTGCAATTATGAAAGTTTTATGTAGGGACCTTGGTGTCCAATTAGATGGCAAATTTAACCATGTTGTAACATAAACTAGACAACCATCCAATGATTAGCTGGAATTCCGAAACCAATGTCTTAACATATCTTCTGAAGCACAAAAGGACTGAAGAAGATTTTTAACAATCGCCAATCCGATGACCAATGAAAACAATAGTACTCAATCTACAAGTACGGAGAGATTATAATTTCTTCATCAGCCTATCACGGTCCAATGCGGCATAGGTCTCCCCTATTTAGCGGTCATCCGCTTTTCTCATCCATCAGCGCCGAAAGCAGGTATTTTCAATTCAAACTACAATTCTGCTTACTCGATATGGAGAGCTAATAAAAATCACGAACAAGATCCATGACAGATGAGGTCATAAAATCGTTATACCTGCATGTCGTCATAGAATGTTTCATCTAAAATATTGAATATTATTCGAAAAGCGCTCGGGCATTACCATAAAACTTGACCGTAAAAATCGCTTCAATAGCTACTACAATGTTATGGTCTTGTATAGTAGAAGTGATACTTTACGAAGCGAACAGAACATCGGTTTCATATCGGTAACACACACACACGTCATTAAACCAATACTTATGGAGCGGTCAACATTGAATTTTGTTAGATATAATATTTTTATAGCTTATTATAAAAGTTAAAAAACTGTGTAGATACTAATGTGATAAGAAAACAATATATTTTTTTAAGAATGAAACCATAATAATAATGTTGACATCCGTTTTGTTATGATATGTATTCATAATCTCGGCAATAATTCACCGCATACTAAGAGTAAATATTTTTATTTCCTAAACGTTTTCCTATAAGAAAATAGTAAATCCGATTTCATTATATAATAAGAAATATTGTCTTACTTGCAATACTCGTACAAATAGGAAATTATATATAATGTACAAAGTCAGGGAAAGAAAAAATCTATAAAGACAATCACGTTTCTACAGACATATTGCTTCTCTTTACCTTCCAAAAATTTACTGATTACTTATAGCTATTTTTAAAACATAAAACTTGAAACCTGTATTCAAATTATACCTATATATTTTTAACCTATTCGATTTCTAATAGAAAATGAAATTTTCAATATAAATAACTATTTAAGTACAAAAGTATAAATAACATGATTATAAAATATGTAAAAGCCTTTTTTGCGAACTACTTCTAAAATAAGTTCTATAAAACCATTATGTAAAATTATACTATAAGTTAAATACCTATTACATATAAATTATACGCATCATTAACCAGCAGAAATTCAACTAGTTATTATTGAATTAACATAGTTTGACCGTTCCCGATTGACATGAAACCAGACGATACTCATACATAAATTTTCCCCGGTGAGCATTAATTTATATTATTATATTCTGCTAATAAAATACGCATACCGTAATTTGACAACCGATTTTGGCCAAAGGCTATGAAAATACATACAGCCTTTAGTTGAAATTAAACGATGCGCGTAAAGCCTTCAATGAAATGTAAATTCTATCCCGAGCGGGCTTTCATGCATTATCTCGTTAATTAACAGCTGATATAGTTTATAGCTGGGACTCATTAACGGAACACTAGCGCACGTTATGATCATAATTTAATTATGCTAACTCTATTCTAGCTAAGTTTATAGACGGTAGTAGAAATCGTAGTTGTGAAAATCCTTTTGAAGTTAATTCAAAGCTAGTGTCCGCAGTTATAAAATCAAATATCCTGGAAACAAAAAGAGAAATTGGTTCGATGGTTACTGTTGGGTATTACCATATTTTTTAAATAATATCTTTAAGTAAAACCCATTGGATACTATAACCTATGTCCTTATTTTCTGTGAAAAAAGGTTTTATTTTCATAAATTCATTATTTCATCATCAGCTTATAACGTACCACTGCAGTATAATGCCTTCCCACACATGACTATTGAGAGGTTAGGCAGTTACCCACTGCGTGAGTTCAATGCAGATTGATGGGTCAGACTACCATCCTCAGATAGAAACCGGAACCAACGGCTTAACTTCCCTTAGCTCGGAGGGGCTCGAGATAATATTTCTGCGTTCAACCATCCAATGGTATAACGAACCATTACGACAGTTGTTTGACTTCTGCGATCGTCAACAGAACGCACCAGCCGCTAAGCCATCATTCTTTATTTAGGGAAAATACAATCCGTAGCAGAAGGCAATTTACCAACACAGAGCACCGGTCATTTTTTTATGTTACTAAGTGAACAGGGCAGTCAGGACACTCAAATCATGGTAAGTGATACGCCTTACCATGACAGAGCGGCGAGTAGCCGTTAGATATTGAATGTGACCGGTCCATTCATAAGTTATTACAGTAGCCTTATTCAGCGGCCTAGACAACAACTTCGTTTACTCTATTAAAATATTGCTTCTATGATAATATATGCGACCTATTATATAACCGTCGTAGAGCCTGTTTGAGTCAGAGTCAAAATCCATTTATTCAAATTAGGCTTACAATAAGCATTTATGAATGTCAAAAATATACAAAATACAATTAAAGCCATTTAAAATACGTAAGCACAAAAATGAATTTTGATACACGAAACAAAAGCGTTTCAGAGGTTTGGCCTGTTGACAGTACAGTACATTCTTATTTTATCAACAGATATTATTAGTTTATTTGTCATTATTCATTAACTTAATATGTGACTTTGTCCCTTTAAACAATTGTATACTTAATTATTTACCATTATTACTTATTATATTAAAAAATTATTTTACAAATACATACAATTTTGATAAGATTGCCTTAGAGACATTATGTATTTTAATTTGAAAAGTCAATCTCTTTTCATTTGACTTTTCAAATGGACAATAAGCACCACTTCTTAGCAAATTTCTGGTAGAACAAAAGCACCCCTAACTCAGTGTGCTTGTGTAATGAGTGCATTTCTGCTTAACGATCCCATATTTGCATCAACCCAAGTAGCTATGCAATTTGGTTACTAACATAAGCGGTAAATTAGTTTCATGAATCCTAGTCCCTATGTAAAGTGTATTTTTATTCAATTCTGCTGCTTTAAGCTGTTCGTTATATTTGTGTTATAATGAAAATAATTTTACCATCGGTCTGGGTGTTCCTATGTGAACTGTTCAGCACCTATGTACGTTTTCACAAATAGTATATAAATATTTTTATCCGTGTCTAAATGTCTACTTTACATACTTACGAGTATATGGAGCTAGATGACGTGGTAATTTATTTTTCGAGAGTGGTGGTGAAGGCACTTATTGTTAACTTTTATCATAAACAAAAAATAATCTTTCGTCTACTATGTTTAATCAGTTATAATTCTCAAATTTTATTGTTTACTAGTTATTACCCGCGTTATAATATATTCTTCCGCAGTAAAACATACCTAACCTAAGAGAGAACCTAACATACCTAACTGCGCGGAAAAACATTGCTTTATGTTTCTAAAATAAGGGTAGCCTATGTTTTTCCTTATTTTATCAGTTACCTGCCAAAAAAGGCCCGACCAAATTGGTCCAGCCGTTTCAGATATTACCCGGGACAAATAGAGATCTTGACAACAATTTTAAAAATTAGTATTCTGACGTATGTACCATATATATATTAAAACTCATAAAGAAAATATGGTTATTTTTATATTATAAACAGACCCTCCAATTTAATTATGTAATAGATATCAGACTTTCAAGCAAGTACTGTATCTTATTTCCTTTAGTAATCAAGGTACAAAGTAATATCGTCAGTAAATAATGTATCCAATTGTTCAAGGGGCATGATAACGTTGTAGCTTTATTAATAATGTCGAAGAAATTAATCATTTCTAACTGAGTATGTACTCAAACCACTTTCTTGTTTTATCTGTGTGTGTGACTTGTGGTTACGAACGTTGTGGTACGAGTAATAATTCGAAGTCTAAATGGTAATCCATAGATTTAATTTTTCTAGGATAAAATAGTCATTTATCATAATATCATAGCTGCGTCAGATAAAGATTCTGCCTTATATGGCTAAAAACCTGGCTTCGGTATATTTTCTAACTAAACACATGCAAGACAAATACAAAATCAGACTATTTCTGGAGTTTATTAACCGCCTCTCAGCCTCTATGAGTAGACACAATATGACAATATTTCAAAATGAGTTTAGACACGATATATTTAATACTAAATTAGTTCAAATATTTATAAATATCTATCAGTTATTAGAACTATTCGGTAGAATTAATAAAAACACTAGTACGTAAACCATGCAATGTAATACCATTCCATTTGATTAACAAACCTTCAGTATCTATTAAATACTCGTATGTTTAATAATAACTTAAATTATATACGCTTTGCAATGTATTTTGTGTTAATTATACATTCTGTTACCCCAATTAAAGTTGTTTCAAACTATATAATGTGTGTAATACATTTCTCCATTGGGCCATAAACAAATAGTGTACACGAGTGGCCTTTTCGATTAACGATCAATATTTCAACCGTGTGCACCTGCCTCGAGTTCCTACTAAATGGTTAAAAGCCTAGCTTGCCTGTCGTGATGAAAAATTGAAGGCTCGCTATGAACGTTGAAGAAATTATAAAATATATTTCGCTTGTTGTTGTTGTTTGCTCGATATGATGAACACAACTTTTCATCAAACTCCGTCTATTGAGGGTTCATAAATTCCTTTACAAGTCTTCTGACATCTCCGAAAGCTATCTGAAGCCAGCGGCTAGCTACAACCTTGTAAAGCGCATTTGTTGAATGGTCGCAGTCGCTTTGCTTCCCAAACCTAGAGTATATTTCCGAAAGTCCATGCCTAAGCGAAGTTCATCTCCTAATCGTTGCAAAAAATGCAATTAAAACAAGAAGAGGAGCCAAGACTTTCACCCCCCATATCTTAAATTGGGGATGGAAGTTTATATGAGACTTTCACTATTTTATGAATTCGGAAATGACAAATTTACATGGGACTGTAGACAGTAACAAAAATACCTATCAAAAGTACTTAAAAAAATAGAAATACTACGACAATTTCTACGTACATAGCTAAAGATTTTTTTTTGTTTTTACTTTGTAGTCGGTATTTTTTGTTTTTTATTATTATGTATTTGTAATAATAAGCGATTATTTCTGAAATAAATATACTATAATGAAGATAAAGTTGCTCCGAGTCGCTTACGATTTTTGAATGTGTCCCCAATTTCTCTGGTTTCCCTATATATCAAACCCTAAGATTTAATGTAAGACACTATAATTTTACCGTGACAGAAACAAAAAGGAAAAAAATGAACCGAACAAAGAAACTTACATCGTAACTGGTTTCTTACAAATTGCTCTGCGAATTACATAAAGTTAATATTTAAGTTTGAAAACTTTGTTGTAAAGCTAGAAATTTATGATGAAAATGCAATACAGAGTTACAAGCCGGACCTTCGTAGACAGCTACAAACTCGTTATTTAGAAAAGTCGACTGTATCTTGACTTTTTTTCTTAATTAAATCAGGACGCACCCGTTCGAATAATAATTCTCTTTCTTCGCGGGCGTGCGAAGGTTTCGTCACGATGCTTTTCTTCACCGTATGTCGTTAAACCAAGCACTTACTGTCAAACCTGGTAACGAAAAATCTAAAATACTCTAAATACTATGTATACAAACCTGCACCTAAGTGCACACACTCACATGACATTGCCTCTCAATGAGGTAATATCTGAAGGGGCCAAGCCCAAGTATCATACATACACACGCATCTGACCCTCTCATTATGGGTAGTGCCTGAATATGGGGCGGACCCCAAACATACGTACCTGCACTTACAGTCACCCCTTTCCTCAACACAACCACTGGCTAACTGATAATTACAACTGATGTCTGGTATGATTCATATTACTTTGTAAACACAAACCTGTGGAACACATTATGAAATTATGCACATAAATATAGTTATAAATGCCAACAACTCACATTATTTTTCTGCTCTTTTCCAATACGCAATTAGTCGCCGGCCCGCCATTTTTTGTATATCAATAATAAACACATGTGGTTTTCTCTTTAATGCAACCACAGATAAAAAATATGTCTAACGTCAAAACACAAATCTTTATTTGAACTTATTTGTAATATTATTAGATAGTATATTATATTTACATAAAATATTTATAATTAAATACACATATTTAATAAGTATAATAAAATCTGATAATTTCACGACATTTCGTGACACCGTAAGAGCGTCGGATAAACTTACATATTATTATTACGAAAATACATTGGGTACATGGCGGAATTGGAACCTGCGCCTCCAGATCGGAAGGCAACAGTAGTACCAATGAGCTACCGAGGCTAGCCACTGACGCTTTAAGGTGAACGGATGTACGGCAGATGACGGATGATCTGGTTAAGGTGGCGGGTAGCAGATGGATGTCAACTGCAAGGGATCGGTCCGCGTGGAAATCATTAGGGGAGGCCTTCGTTCAGCAGTGGACATAATTAGGCTGTAATGATGATGAATGATGACGCTTTAAGTTGATTATTCTTTATATAAGTTTAGGTTTTCGATGCATAAGTAAAGTAAGATGTGACTCAAGCAATCTTAATTATTTAAAGGATAACCAATTTAGTTCCACTTGGCTAAAAACTTGTATTTTTCGCATATAATATTGACCTAAGCACATTTTATTTCCAGTTGCCTGCGGCGTGCTGACATTATCAAAGTGTTCGACGGTAGAGATACAAATGCACCAGCTATTGCAATGCTATGTAACGAGCTTACAGGTACGTCTTCTTAACTGATTTGTATTGAAAATTGCTTTTTCGTACTAGAGACATAACGAGGTACCAAAATAAATGGCGTATAAGATAAGTCTAAATAATGTATACTAGGTATACTGAGTCGTCTAGGCAGGTGCCTACCAACCACCGCAGTGCCAGATATCGTCCTGTGTAAAACGAGTGTTATGAGCTTTTGTGCTTCGGGTTGAAGGCACTGTAGCTAGTGAAATTACCAGGTTTATGAGCACTTTAAGCAGTGACTATTTTTCTTCAATACTACTCTACCATGGTCAGACGTGTCACTTACAATCAGGTTAGGCGAACCGTCCCGATCAACTCCATATAACATTAAAAAGTTAGGAGTCCGCAGATAAATGGCCCAATTTTGCCTTGATGATTTAAAATTAAAGTCATATGGCAGTGCGGTCGTACATCTAAAATAACCTTTTACTCATTCTTAACGAGCCACAAACAGCGAGCTCCAATTGGTAGAAATTCATAAATTCTCAAAAACACCCTAACAAAATATCAAGGACTTATAGCTGACTGCTAAGAGTACTTCCAAAGCACGGAAGACTCGAGATAATATTTTTGGTCACCTATTAGATTGAACATTGCGAAAGTTAATTTATTTATGGGATCACGCACAAGCGCGATTAATACGTCATTGGAATTTAAGTTTTTACCTATAATATCTTGGTATCTTGAAATTGAATGTACTAAATTGGATTGGAATAGATTAACTGTGCAATCAATGTCCTATATAGCTATATCAATGTGATTAAAATTTTCACATAAATAACGACAATGCTTCACCGAATGCAATTTATTTACGAATTCATTGTTAGCTCAGATATATGGATTACTTTATTTTTAGAACGGCTGATAACTCGCCATTCGTCACGTGCAACGTTTATCACGTTCAACAATTTAGGTCATTATCTGGAAGGTTATCTGGGTTCCTTAATATTTTATACAGGCCAGTTGGTGAACCTAAATCTATACTAATATATAAAACTGAAGAGTTTGTTTGTTTGAACGCGCTAATCTCAGGAACTACTGGTTCGATTTGAAAAATTATTTCAGTGCTAGATAGCTTATTTATCGAGGAAGGCTATTGGCTATATATCATCACGCTACGAGGAATAAAAGCGGAGCAGTAATGAAGAATGTTTCAAAATCGGGGGAAAATTTTCATACTTGGAACTTCCGCTGCGTACACTGCGTAAATGGTTAAAGTTTCGCAAAAGTCATGTATGAGAGTATTGTTCTCCTTTTAAAGGTCTACAAAAAAGTCCCCGACAGCATATGTCTATCTTTTAAGGTTAGCTCCCTATAATATATATTTTTCTAAAAAAAAATTCTAAAATAATGCATCATTTACGAAGGTGTTTTCATAAATATCATAATAATCCTTATCCAAATAAATACTTTACTCATCACAAGTATTTAATTTTAATCAAAATAGCCCTTTACATCATTCAACTTAAATTGATATCTTATGAAGAGATATCGCAGTTTTAACTCACCTATGTAAACGAAGGAGCGGGTTAAAGAGAGTGTTAGGACAAATAACTATTTCACGCGGACGAAGTCGCACGCAAAAGCTAGCTATTTCATACAGATCTAGTTAGTTGTAATTAAATAGGTACGTTTAATAAAAAGTATGGACGGGTTAAGGTTCTATTTTCGAAATTATAAGTTCGTTTCCGACGCTCTTACGGAGAAGGAAAACATCGTGAGGAAACCTGCGCACACCTGCTGCACTAAGCTCTGAAATATCTCTAGACTATGTTAATATATGTAGTTAAATAAAACTTTAGGAAATAACCTCTCCTGCAGTTTTATTAGACTACATTTTGTACATTCAATAAAATTAAATAATATTTTAAAAGGCGTATGAAAGCAAAATATTTAGTCATTTAAAGCATTTGATACAAATTCATCCTAAATAACTACAATATCTTTAATTTTTTTAATATTTTCTGTTTGTCCTTTCAAGTAAAGTTCCAATTCCGACCGACGCGTCCCAGAACCAAATTCTACTTTACAACAGCCATTTTCAGAGGTCCGTACATGTTTTCGAAAGATAATGTATCGAGTTCATCATTGAGATGAAAGCGGAATACAATGTCATCATGGGTATTGAGAGAATCTGTAGTTCAACAGTAGAACCTGCCTACTGCGTATCTCTAAATTTGTGATAGCTAAGAAAAGAGAAAGTAGTGTAAAAGTAACTAAGGCAATCGACTTCATCGAGTACGATGGCGCGTTGTTATTGGTATCGACATTGCGCCCGTAACCTAACTGCCTCCGTCCAAACCTACCCTTTTTGAATGAATAATGCCACGTCAACGTAGTCACGACTTGGCTATAGGGCTGACAATAAAGTTTTAGTATAGGACCCCAAATGTCATCTTCATATTCAGGTTCATCATAATAAAAAATATATTATTAATGAACTCGTGCAGATTTGAAATTTCAATACTTAACTCTCATCTATACTCAAATATACTCGTAAGATTCAACCAGGTTGTAATCATGACATTTTTTAGAGATTTTCTTTAGTTTATAAAGTGATCGGGACGATTAGTTCGCCATGACAGAGCAGTATTGAAGATAATGGGTCACTGTATAAATTCTTCGTCAATACCGTCCTACGCCTGTCACCCGAAACGACGGATGTAGATCTCATATACCCAGTAATTTCACTAGTTACAGTGTGAAACGCAAAATTCCATAGCATTCCTATTTCACGGCACGATATCTGACACTGCGGTGGTACCTACCTAGACAACTTAGTATCGTGTCTACCAACTAGGTTAACGAAGAAAGCCTTTGTTAAACTCAAACGTAATAATATATTACTTATACACATAAAAATATTTCTTGGCATCCCTAAGGAATCTTCGCTCTAGTTGCGGGCTGTGATTGCAGGCCCCGCTTCCAATACATAATTTCCAAGTTTTCAGTATTCATGCTTTGCTACGCAGAATTGTTTGAGGTCTTTGATGCAACTCAAATAGTTGCTACCTGAAAAAAAAATACTTAAAAATGTTAGGTTTTGAGATAACTTAAAAAGAATAACTTCAAGAGTACAATGATCAAAACTAATCTGACAAGACGAAAGCCAACTTCTCCAGCTCGTACGTAGAGATACGAGTACCTATGTATAAATATGAACAACGAATGTTTTTATGATGATTCATCGTTCATGTATCATCAGAGCACGGAACGAACAGTACGTGCACCTGATGCGACGGTTTATGATAAATCATTCGCCTGCACATGGCAGATGCAACTTTTAAAAAATCATCATCATCAGCTCATTGAACGTCCGAAGGGCACGTTTAGGGTGTTTAGGCCTTAGTCGTCCACGCAGACCCAGTATGGATAGGACGATTTCACACACAACATTTGAATCTCTTTCTTTGAATTCTCTACATATGATTTCGAAAATTCGAAAACACATTGGTACGTGGCGGGGTTTGAACAGCAGCCTTCCCGATGAAACGGCAACAGTCGGCACCATTGAGCCACCGACGCTCTTTTTAAGAAATACCTATTGTAAGTATTTCTTATGTAGATAGTAATTCGTTTCTGTCAACACAGCCCTGCGCTCGTGACCCGATACCACAGATGTTAGATCGCTTATTT
Organism: Leucinodes orbonalis; assembly: GCA_019425675.1. Taxonomy (NCBI): domain Eukaryota; kingdom Metazoa; phylum Arthropoda; class Insecta; order Lepidoptera; family Crambidae; genus Leucinodes; species Leucinodes orbonalis. The sequence goes on along the minus strand of PQWD01004656.1, from coordinate 50,250 downwards.
CCAAAGTACAACTTAAGTGCATCAGCACTTATGTGTTTTGATAACAATTGGTTAGAATATACTTGACAACCGCCAATAAGTAAGTCCCGTCTACCAAAAGTAGACGGGCTTTTATATCGAACATCACTTAGGCGCCTAGGGGTCGTATCCACCGCAGCGCTAGATGGACATACCACTAAAATTTCATCGCTTGAAACATGGCTATTATGCACTTTGTTTCAAGAAGCAGTAGCTGATGTGTGTGTACTGGGTATCATGAGACCTCTCGTCCTCATGTCCTCTCGGATGACTTTAATTAATTACTTTGAAAAGATAAATGTCCTTTTATGCTTTTATTTTTCCTACTGCTTCTGTAATAGGCAGGCGGTTACTAACCATCTTCATTACGAGTACCCCGTTTAATTAATTACACAAAAAACTAATGATCCTGGTCTAGTGCGTTATGGTGACCAAAACGCAGGCCTCGTTCGCTTTTAACCCACGCGGAGATGAGGTTAGTTTGGCTTCCAAGAGATGCATGCCGGTACCACTTACCTACGTACATGACATGTAATTTTCATACATATCATTAATCAAACATTGAAAATATTTCAGGTACATAAAATTGTTCATTGAAATATGACATATTATTATTTATAATCCGAAACTCATTAAATCTTATCATCACAGATCAAAGGTCGTGGTTAATTCTAATAGGAAGATCTAATCCAAATAAACAAATACAAACAAGATAGCAACATGTAACACTAACACTGGTATGGATAAATACGTCTTATTCTAAAAAATAATTGATCATACAATACTGCCAAACACAAGGCCAATACCAGCACTTATATAGATGAAGAACAATTGTATGAGTTTTGTACACGAAGACAGTTTAATTTTATTTTAGTGTTTTTTTACTGCTAGACATAGGTCTCTTCTCTTTCTTTTTTTATAACGAGGATGGTCAGGGCGCTCACCTTATGTTAAGTGATACGTCGAGCCATGACAGAATGGCATTGAAGGAAAGTAATTACTGATAAAATGTTATTATTCTCCATCAATAGCATACTGCGCCCGTCATCCGAGACAACAGATGTTGGGTCTCTTGACCCGGTAATTTTACTAGCTATAGTGCTCTCATCTCTAAACATAAAAGTCCATTACACTCTTATTTCAAGGGACGATATCTGGCACTGCGGTGGTACCTATCTAGACGACTCATTACTAAGTCCACCATCAACGTTTAGCCTCTTAAGTGTGTAATGACCGCGATATTGGTAGCCAGGGCAATCTAAGGTGCAGAAGCACAAAATCGTGTTTCTTTACTTGAATTTATTAAATAATTTATCTACTTTACTACGAAAATTGAATTAAATAAATATATGTAATTAATCAATTGTTTTAATTTGCATAAAAGTTATAGCTGACGACAGCTCTTTTCCTCTTTGTCTCGATAACAAAGTCGCTCGTTCAACTTTGCGTTATGAAATTCCGTCGGTTAACTCGGACAGTAGCATCCTAGTTGCCAACACCGAACTTAAAGGAAAATCTAAAGTTTTTTGAAGATTTATTAAATAATCGACAAGGGGACCGCCTCAGAAAATGAGAAAGAAGTGCAATGCAGTGATTTTGACATTTTGTGCATGGCTTTTACGTGACAGTATTAATTCTTACAAACTTAAATTGTCATCTTATCGCTTATTACTCGTAAGAGGTAATAAGGATAATTATTTATTGGAATATAATTCAGATTTTGAAATATATATCGCAATCGAATGATGTAAGAATCTAGGAATGTATCTATCGCAAGTAATATAATCAAATAATTCGTAATAGTACTCATTATTTTACCATCATACCTAACGGATGATTTCGCAGTTATTTATAATTTACAATCAAAAACAAACCTTTGAGTTGATACCACTAGGTATTTACTTCAAGGTTGATATGAAAAAGCTTTCTAAATGCTTAAGGGTTCAAGACAATCATAGCTAACCACACCAGTTATTGTTGCCACATCGCCAAAGCTATTCTAGGTTCCGTAGTTTGATTTACAAGATAAGTTTTTGGCTTGTTTCTGGAAAATAGAGGCGAGCTCTACTAATCAATAATGATAACTTGTGTATTTCGTCATATACAAGCGCATCAAGCTACGACAGTGCACACTTTATAAGGCACATCGGGAATGTTCAGCTATACACAAAGATCTGTTCCGACTTTTGCCAAACGCACGATTAACACGAAATCAAACTTTTGGGACATTACGGTGCAAAGTAAAATACACTAGTTAATAGGGAATATCACTTACAGGGCTAAGATGTGCACCTAAACATTGCATAGTGACCTACCAATACTCGTACAGAAAGAAGACCGAAGAACCAATGTTTGGATAGTAGCCTATTCCGTTATTTTTAATTAGTCTTCTGGGATGTTCCTGACATTGATAACCTTTATTGTAGGTATGCTACTGTTCAGTTTACATTAGGCTTGTTTACAAGACAGAATGATTCATGCAATATCTTATTTATTTTCAGGATATGAGGTGCTCTCTACTGGGCCGGCACTTCTGCTGCAGTTCACAGCCAACTCGGCAACTGCTGGTCAGGGTTTCGCAGCAACTTTCCATTTCCAGCCACCTCCTGATTCTACGGCAGCAGGTCAGTGCAAATTTTTGATTAATACCAGTTCCTTAAGTATCCATTAATATACTGCAATGTTCCGTAAACAATATTTTCATCTACCAAAAAAAAAATATTTTGTTTATTTGTACAAAGACATTGAGCAGTTTGAGAGAGTACAAAATGTTTATAGAAGTTTAAGACTAAACTATTACCTAAAATTCCTGACATGAGCAAATAGGTTACACACAAATAAAAAGAGAGAAAAGAGTCGTTTTACATAAAAATGCCACAAGGTATATTAATTTTAATTTTATTCAACATATTGTAGGTATGTTTGCAGATCTTGTAGTACATTTTTAGACCTTTAAAACTGTTGACCATATATTTTAGTATTTACTTTTTGGAAGTCAAATGAAAGCTTCGTAGAACGACAAAAATGGCAAACATGATAAAAATATATTTTATTTTAAAAATAATTTTCTCTGTAGCAAATAATCTTTTTCCCAAATAAAATATCCCCCAAGCACTTTGCGCCTTGTAATAAATGCGCCCGATCCAGTTAAATTTGTGCTCGCAGCCAACAAGGTATGAATAGAAACGTTGGCCGCCTTCCAGAGCGCCAGGTTAGTGCTTATTTTGTATGGCACTAGATGCCTATCTTGTTTCCAAAATGTCACTTACCTAATGCCTACAATCTTTATCGCTTTTGTCCTGAAGAAATAAAATTTGCTTACGAAAAGTCATTTTCAATTCAATATTTCAATTCCATAGTAAAGACTATATAAAATACAATCGTTTTGGTTATAAACGTATTCTCATATAAAATTTTAAAAAATGAAATTCAGTGCCATCTGCACACTTATTAAAAACTTAACAACTTTCAGAATACAACTGGAAAGGGTTTGTTTTTCACACTTCTTTTAGCGCCATCTGTTGAAGAAATGCTACATTACTTCAAATTGTTGCAACACGTAGTACACTAAACTGAAATAGATGGCGCTCTTTGCGTTTGTTGCAGATTCGGATCGCCTCCTGAAATTGAGCTTCGGCAAAGCATTTGAATCCCTCGGGCCAGAAGTAAGCGCCACAAGTAAGTATTGTATTTATAATTTTATGATAACGATGTAGCTATTAATAAATTGGAAACATGTATAAGTGCGATTTAAACTAATTTGTTTTTTTTCCAAAAAAAAGTACTTACTCAAATATATATAATAGGTATCTATGTATACGAGAATAATAAGAAATGTAATTAATGAAGCTTTGGCCGACTCCCGATCAGATGGACCTGGTTAAGGTGGCGGGTAGCAGATGGATATCGACTGCTTGGGATAGGATCGGTCCAATTTTAATCAAATAACAAATATCATTAAATTTGCAACACATGGCAAATGTAAAAATAAGTTTCCTTAGTCTTAGTTAGTTAGTAATTAAAAAAACATAACCCTCATGCGGCAGTAATGAACGAATCAACATTCGTTTATTTTTGTTTGAATTTTATTCACTTAATGCAGTTTTATCTTGTAGCAAGAACCTCTGAAATTTGCGAGCGAAAAGCGTTACAGAATAACACAGAGAATATAAATTCGCGCCTTTTTTCACAAAAAAAGGAATACTAATTTTTCTACGCAATTATGTTTTTACATGCGACTGTACCAAACCTCATTACTTTAGATACATCGTTGTATGTGGCTGTTCGCGAACTCTCTTTTGAATTTGTTTCATAACATACTGTTATTAAAGTTAATTACTCTACGTGGGTTTCTTTTTAATTTAATGGGCGTCAGGGGAACGTGTTTAGGAAATTGCATGCAAGCTAAAACTAATTACGTTGAAGGGATTGTTGTAACACGGTTGATGACACAATTATTCCATAATAAATAAATAATCATTCACGATAATGGACGTTCATGTTTACTTTTCGCTAAGTATGAAATTTGAGTTTCATGAAATTTTAAGCAGGCACTATATCTAGTTACCAAAATCAACTTTACTTAAATTATTTTGATAAATAAAAAAGTAAAAAATAGAACGAACATTTTGGAAACTGAACCGAATTTATTTAGGCAAATTGAGTAAACACAGTCAAAGAAGTGTTTATTTTCTTCTGATGGGTAGGTACTTTAATTTATGCGATTCTCATAAAAACAGCACACCAACCTTCAGACTAGCTACATGCATAGTTTTTACCGGTTAAATTAAACGCCACAATAAGGGGCATCCAATTTGGCACAACACACACCGGCACATTGTCAGCAGTGTTGCCGCTCAGTCTACAATTTATAGGATATCGATAGTTTGGCAAAAGTCATAGCATTAATAGGGCTATCGATACTATCAGTGCCCCGTACAAGTAAAACTTTCAATACAGAAGCATTTTTTCGACACTATCGAAGCTTACTGTAAAATTGACAATCGATAGTATAGATACTATCACCAGAACGAAAAAGTGTCGGTGGCTCAATGGTGTGGACTATAGCCTTCCCCACGTACCAATGGATTTTCGTAATTATATGTACATAATTCAACGCTCGTACGGTAAAGGAAAACATCGTGCGGAAACCTGGTACACGCCTGCAAATAAATTCAAATGTCGTATGTGAAGTTGGCCAATCAGCACTGTGCCCGCGTGGACGACTAAGGCCTATACAACCTTACATGCAGGCTCGTGCCCCTAATATCGATCCCATCGATTTTCAAGGTGAACTTTCGCTAGTCAAACTATCGATATTTCGACATCACTGATTTTCAACAATGTCCTCAAATGGCGTACCATTAGATAGTCGTAAGCACTTTCGAATTAATGGCTATGCGTTTTCTAAGTGTAGTTTGTCAAATAGTGATAATTTAAAATACGTCATCAAAAAAATGAAAACACAAATTTTGCACACATAACAGAATAGGGCAGACCTACAATTGCAGTGAACTACAATAGTTGAAGAAAGGAAGAGAATGACAAAAATATAACATGACAAAATATATCGTTTTTATTGCAAAATTTACTTCTCAATGAATCAATAGAATACCATTAAAGGAAATTGTTTGCATCCTTATTCGGGTACAAGCCTTACCTTACACTATTTCCGTTTGAAAAATTACCAGTCGCGTCATAGTGCAAAGAATACATTTTAGCTAATTTTTAACTAATTTAATTGTGTTCAAAGTAAATGAATACTGCATGTAATAAATTGAAGCCAAATTTCCCTAAAGACAAATGCCCTGCGAGACTTCCTAAGTAATAGTTTTATCAGGACAGGCTGCTTATTCACATTAATTCGCTTCTACATGAGAATAACCTTCGTCAAAGTTTAGCTTAACATGGAAAAAATTATTGCAATTGAAAAAATCTTTAAAATAATGCACAATCAATTAAGTGGTTTTATTATCCGTATGATATTTTTTACATACGTATAATAAAATCACCTTCATTTATACTATAAATATAAATAACCCATTTACTAGTAAATTAACGCTTCAAACTGAAACGTGTATCAACGCCCCGCAGTTTACGAAACGCTCTGTGACACAGGAATGCAATTTTGTTGCATTTCATATTCATAGACAGTGTCAAATTAACTAAGGCAAAATTCTATGTAGCACTATTTTTGTAGTTGGTATATAAAGCAGAAAGTCATGTATGAGATTTTTCCATATTTTATCAATCAGCCTGTATTGCGCCACTGCAGGACCATGGACCGTAAACCACCGCCCAAACACAGTTTTTTAATACTATACTATAATATAATCCATGACCTAAACTGTTCAACATTCTGAAGCACTGAGGATTCAAATGAGTGCGTCGGTGGCTCAATGGTGTGAACTGTCGCCCTCCTGTCGGGAGGACTGAGGTTCAAATCCCGCCACGTACCATTGTGTTTTCGAATTTTCGAAAAATATATGTACGTTAATCGACGCTCTTACTGTGAAGGAAAACATCGTGAGGAAACCTGCGCACACCTGCGAAGAGATTCAAAGGTTGTGCGTGAAGTCGCCCAACCCGCACTGGGCCAGCATGGACGACTAAGGCCTAATCATCCTATACGGGTAGGCTCGTGCCCCTCGGTGGGGACGTTTAATGAGCTGATGACCAAATATTGTTTCGATCGCAGCCATTCTATATATACTGGATGAGAGAACCAGAGGACCGGGATATCTGGCGCAAAATGGGGGAGACCTATGTCCAGCTGTGGACTCCGATAGGTTGAATAGATAGAATGCCATTCTATAGGTACCTACCAATCTATAATGGGCCTGCGTGGTGGGTTGCAGCCCGACTTTCCAATAGCTCTGCTGTGTAAGATGATTCGTGCGTTCAGATGTTATGGGATGTTCGCCTGATTGATTTAGCAACATCCATTCCTTGTCGGTTTCGGATACGTATTTTTTTTAATTATTTTTCTTTAGTATAGATTACCCTATAAAGTTTTATTATCCGCACAAACATAGCACGCGCGTTGACCATAGATTCATGTACTGTGAGTTTACACCCGTGCTACGTACGACCGCTTAAATGTATAGAATTTCCTAAACATCTTGATAACTCGTAAACAAACACATAAACCTTGTAATGACAGACTTGTCCTCTAAATACAACAGTTTGATTTGACTCATTAGTTCGACAAAGGACTTATAAATACTACGAGTGTAATCCTTAGTTACTCAATTACATGGAAGAGTGGAACTTATCGCGATCCATTTACCTTACAAAGGCAGTACCCAGTGTGTTGAGGCATCGATGCATCTATACTGAAGGTCACTGGGGTTGCATTGTTGACCAGTTTAATGTTGGAACCATTGCTATACTAAATTAAATAATAATTAAGATACTTTAATAGAACATTAACAGGTACTAGATGTAAAGCAGCAAAGAAAGAAAGAAAAGACTTATTGACCGTACACAGAAGTGTATTAAAACTTATTTCATATATGAGGCTTTATTAAAAAGTATGTTATTGCAGGTAGGACGCTGTGTGACTATCAGACATATTTATATATATACAGTATGCTGATATTTATTTGTTTTTACGTCTCATGCGTTGTAATGGTAAGATGTCGGCTTCTAAGGCTATGGATATGTTGTGTACTATTTATATTACACTCTTCCTTGCCACAAGTACGTACAAGTACATACAAAATACTTATTGTAACATAATCTTACTAAACTTACATTTTTTTAAAATCTTTATACAGGTAATCTTATAGTATTATTGTTATCTTTAAATAAAGAATTGGAATTTTTCATCATTGTATAAATAAATAAAATATAAATATCCACTGACATTCACACAGCGCCATCTAGCCCCAAGTTAAGCGTGAAGCCTGTGTTATGGGTACTAAATAACGGATAAACATACTGTTACGAGCTGGGGGTTCAGGATAAATTATTGCCAAACACGAAGAATAACACGGTAACACACTAATAATTAACCACTATTAATTACACACAACACTAATTACACTTACACTCGTACTAATTAATCAATTAACGCACGCACTAAAATCCGTAATTAACACTGCACACTATAACACAACACTTTCCGCACACACACGTAATAATCACTCGTTAACTCTTCACACTGTTATATCACACTCGACGATCCCTTAGATATCGCTGTATCACTCGCTTCTTCCTTGTAGTCGCAGGTATTTCGCTCTTCGTTCGCTCTTGAGTAGAACACAAGACTGCCGGTGCACCCATCGGTCCGCCTTATATACCTGGCCGGCCGCTGAGCTCGAAGCGTCGACGTCATTCTACATAGTTCGCGAAATATCTAGAACATGCTAGACTCTGTGCTATTTGACAATTCGCATGTCATACTCTATGGTGGCCTGACGTCACATATTAGCCGCCATATTTAATATCATTTTAATTACGGCAATTCGTAACAATACGATTGATTACGGACAAGGCACTTAGAATGTATGGTTTCATAGTGAGATCTTCATGTGCCTTCAAGCGTTCCTCTACTTTAATCTTTCTCTTTAAGTCTTTAATACGTTCTCAATTAGAATACGCCACACCCGTTTGGAATCCTTTATATAAAAAATATATACAACAGCTGGAGCGAATACAATGTAAATTTTTGAAAATTATTAATATTAAACAATATCGAATATGCCAAGATTATACTAATCTGTTAGAAAAATATAATATGCTTAGCTTGGAAAACAGGCGCATACTACTAAGTACCATGACACTATACAAAATATGTAATAATAAATACGAGTGTATTGGTCTGAATAGTAATTTGAATTACTTGATTCCGCGAAAGTTGCACCGTCGAGAGACGCGCGCGCCCCGGCTGTTCCACACCCCGGCGCGCCGGACCAACGCCGGCGCGCGCGCGCCTCTTGCCCGGATGGCGGACATATATAATACGACTTTTATGGACCTAGACATATTAGCAGACTCTGAGCATTCTTTTAGGAGGAATGCTACGCGCGCTTTGTGTAAGTCATTAAATACAACTTAAGGCTATATATTTAGATGATTTTTTTTTCTTTAGATGTTAGAATTCCTACTGTTAAAATTTTTTCAATACCTAATAGGCCCACTAAATTGTAAATTATAATTACATTCCTCGATAACAATGAATTGAGTACCACTTTTTAATAGTCTGAGGATAACGGTGTAATTATACAAGTGTATAATTCACAAATCCTTCCTGGGAAGGACGTCCTTCTTCTCATTGGTTGTTGTCCGTATAAATAAATAAAAATCCACCGACATTCACACAGCGTCATCTAGCCCTAAGTTAAACGTGAAGCCTGTATTATGGATACTAAACAACGGATACACATACTTATAAACATTTTTTTTGTAAATACATACATATTATACATAGAAGAGAAAACGAACTCCCGTTTTAAAGTACTCAACTACGAATATTTGTTCGTCGCAGGAATACAAAATGCATTGAAGCAGCTGGTTTTAGCCATGACTAAACGAAAACTTTCAAATGCAAAGACTTTAGTCTTTCATCATCAGCTCATTAAACGTCCCCACCGAGGGGCACGAGCCTACCCGTATAGGGTGATTAGGCCTTAGTCGTCCACGCGGGCCCAGTGCGGATTGGACGACTTCACACACAACCTTCGAATCTCTTCGCAGGCGTGCATGAAGGTTTCCTCACGATGTTTTCCTTCACCGTAAGAGCGTCGGATAACATACATATATTTTTCGAAAATTCGAAAATACATTGGTACGTGTCGGGATTTGAACCTCAGCCCTCCCGGTAGGAAGGCGACAGTCCACACCACTGAGCCACCGACGCTCTCCTTTAGTCTTTATTTATATGAAAACAATTAAATACCTACATAAATAGATGTATACTCGTTGTTTATTGATAACATGGTTTCCGTAACGCAATCCTATCGAGATTATTATAGGCACAGATAATATAAGCTAATACTTATGTCTATTTCATTAAATAAAGTGAAATTCGTATTTAATAATTCTACACGTATAATATTACTATTACTATTTGCACAAACTTTGTTTTAATTTGTATTTATTTTTGCATGTAAAGTTTTTCTATTTGATTATTTCGTCGACCATTAGTCACACAGTGCCGTTTTTACAACGTGGAACGACCAGAGTAAGCGTTTAAATATTCAAAACCTAGTGTTTTGCTGGAACACCTAGGTCTACAAATCCTTGGCCTGTATTTTCTACTCGTGTGAAAATTGCCGTGCATTCCATCTAGGGCTGGCGATAAATGATTTATGACTGTTAAATTTATATTATTTGCTTAAATCATATTTTTATATAAAAAAATACTTCATAAGTTACTGAATTGACCCCGAAATAAATAGTATTTATTATTATTGGGGTAAAAATGTATCATGAATATAATTGTGACTTTGTCGTGTTCTTAGCAAATGCGTTGATATAATACGTATCAATAAAGCAATGAATTATAAATGTAAATCAACCTAACTTAACCTTATAAATTGTTAAGATGGTGCGGTAGACCCTCTTTCATTGTTCCGCTGAATTCTATGTTAAATACATTGATATGCGCTTATAGGGTTTTTTTTACAATATTTCGTCCTAATTTAAGTTTTAAGCTCGGAAAAAACAACAATATTGTTGACATAACCATAACTTTGAACTATCCATTGACACATAAGTGTGATCATCAAATTTCCGTGATCGATATTTTAACAACAATACAAAGACTTCGCGTTAAAAAACTCTGCGATAATGGAAACAGAAAAGGGCAATAAAAATATAAATACCCGGCTATTTGCAAAGGTAATTTAAAATTAAGTCTGTCTTTTGTAACATTTTCGGTTCTTTCAGCGGGTACAAATGAAAATGAGCACTTAATAGAGCACGTAGATGCAGTTTAACGTACGTTAATGTGTGTACTTTATAACTAACTCGGATGGAATAACGGCACTTAACGACTTTCCACCGAACGATAAGGAACTGCTGGCTTGCTTCTTGCAATGTTGCAATATCGGTATGAACGAAGGTTGCTTATTAACATTATCAACTGTTCATTGTGTAAATTTAATTACTAAAACACAAAGTTGATGCGATTTCATGAGACTACAAAGCCGCACATAATAATTTGCAGCTTTACAGTCAAATGTAATAATAGTCTATTTTACCAAATTTTGGGAAGTTGCTTAATGTAATCCTTATGTCTAAATAAACAACTTAGCAATTTATCAATTTTTTACCAACTATAAATGCTGTGAAAATACATTTAAATTTAACTCTTTTAAATGTCGCGCCATTTCCATTCATTTAAGCACGACTCCATGTTGATGACGTCACTTCGATAGTTCATAGACAATGGAGAGAAATCTCCATACATTTTGGCCTTTCATTGTTATTTATTTTGATATCAACCGTCTTGTCTTGTCGAAACAGTGGTCGAACTTAAAACGAAAAGTCAAATGTGCTATTCTATTATTACTAGTGTAAAAATGAGTACCTAATTATCATTGGTGCGGTACATCAATGCAAAAATAATAATGACCACCGGAAAAGTTATGGATGCAAGTGCCGATTGACATGAGAAGTACTTGGTTGAAACTAGCGAGACTACTTTTGTGAAGATCACTTTGACGTAAGTGTTACATTAAAAAATGTAGTAATATGTTTATACTAGTTTTAAGAAATGTATGGAGAAAAATCTACTGGAGATTTGATGTTTATATCCGAATGACGTCACAACATGGCGGTCGAAGTTTTGCGCTTAAAAATGCAGATTAAAAAATTGTCAATCTATGGTGTGGATTTAAAAATTATTACTATAATTTTATGAACTAAAACAAACATTTTCTGATTGCTTATTACGTAAGCTAACTAAAAAGTACATAATATGATATTTTCATGAATGGAGTAAAATACCCTATTGTAATAATTGAGTTCAAGATAAAATTTATAATCAATATTTCACTTATAAATGTTTCGGATAGATAAATTATGAGATAGTTTCCGCACCGTTACTCCGAAGAAACTACATGTTCGTGACCAACCCTAAATAAAAAGAAAGGGAAAGGGGATATATGGACTTTTTTGTGTTACAAAGTGTACAGGACGGTCAGTACGCTCACCTGATGGTAAGTGATACGCCTGACCATGACTGAGCGGCATTGAAGGAGGCCAAAAGCTGATAAACACTTATTATTTTCCACCAATGACGCACTGCGTCCGTCATCTATGACAGCAGATGCTAGTTCTCTTAAACCCGGTTCTTTTACTAGCTACAGTGCCCTCATTCATGAACACAAAAATGTATAACACTTCTGTTTGACGGGACGATATCTGACACTGCGATGGTATCTACCTAGACGATTTAGTACCGAGTCTATCACTTAGTAAAGGATAAGAGGAACGGCGAATTTTGGGCCACGGGGAACTACTTTTGCCAAAACACATTGCCACCCACAGAAAACTGGTCGAGCCCGCCCATTTGTGCTGCAACAACAGGTCTCTTAGACTCTGTGTGATCTAAAAATATGAACTCGAGTACTTAATTCGAATACTTCGGAAGGTACGTCCAGTCTTTGGTCCGGCTATTATTACTACTATTTTATATTGTAATATTTTTTTTTATCGTTCTTTCACAAATATATAAAAATACTTTTTTGTTATGGGTGAATTATTCCTACAGCACTTCTGATAGTCACAGTGTATCTGCTTACTTTTGTCTGCAATCGCTTACTTTGGGAATATGTTAGTTGCAATAACCGGTGAAAACCAGCTTTTGTATTTATATACCGTCTTAATATAGTTGTCGGATATTGTCAACCCTGACGGCGGCGCACCGCAACGCACCGCGCGGCGCAGGTCGTTTGATCATTTATTAAGTGCGCGCGCTTGTTTTATTCGCGACTTTAGTCGGAGGCTGAGATGCATTTAACAGCGTCACTGCAACTCTCTTTGTTTATTAACTTTGAAGCATTTTTCATGTGTAAGGACAAAGTGACCGTGGAAATCGTTGGTATGGGTATGCATTTCGGTTCCAAAAAGACGGTAATATCATGTAGGTTTTAGATCAGGTAAAAATTGGATTGTAACCTATGACTTGTGTTGAAACTTCCCAGATAATCCTACATCATGCCGAATCGCGAATGAGTTTCGGTTATCTTCCATCACGTACTGAGCGTGCCTGGTTACTTTTATAAATAATATCCATGTCGTCAGACGTAATCTCGTCTAACTTTGAACTATCAGGCTAACATAATAATGATGATTACGAGTTGACCCTTTAACTCCCGCAGGTGGACATATCTGATACAGTGGATTTTCTGTTGCGTCCAGTGATTACAAGGAATACCTTCTTACAGTATTTAATTTTTGTAAAAAAAAAACCCAAAAAATATTATCTTATTTTAAATTATGGCGTCTTCATTCATCTCACTCACATGCTAATACAATAAAACTAGAAAAGCTCTTGAGCAGTTTATAGCCTTGAGATACTCTACGAGTATAAATATTAGTACCACAATATATCACAAATGGAAAAGTTTTAGTGGTTCGCTTAGACTATTAGCCAAACATCGTCTCAAGGACGTTCTATGTNTCTTGATAACTCGTAAACAAACACATAAACCTTGTAATGACAGACTTGTCCTCTAAATACAACAGTTTGATTTGACTCATTAGTTCGACAAAGGACTTATAAATACTACGAGTGTAATCCTTAGTTACTCAATTACATGGAAGAGTGGAACTTATCGCGATCCATTTACCTTACAAAGGCAGTACCCAGTGTGTTGAGGCATCGATGCATCTATACTGAAGGTCACTGGGGTTGCATTGTTGACCAGTCTTATGCATCTGGTTGCCCAGTTTAATGTTGGAACCATTGCTATACTAAATTAAATAATAACTTAAGATACTTTAATAGAACATTAACAGGTACTAGATGTAAAGCAGCAAAGAAAGAAAGAAAGACATTTATTGATCGTACACAGAAGCGTATTAAAACTTATTTCATATATGAGGCTTTATTAAAAAGTATGTTATTGCAGGTAGGACGCTTTTTGACTATCAGACATATTATATGCGTTGTAATGGTAAGATGTGTACTATTTATATTACACTCTTCCTTGCCACAACTACGTACAAGTACATACAAAATACTTATTGTAACATAATCTTACTAAACATACATTTTTTTATTAAATCTTTATACAGGTAATCTTATAGTATTATTGTTATCTTTAAATAAAGAATTGGAATTTTTCATCATTGTATAAATAAATAAAACATAAATATCCACTGACATTCACACAGCGCCATCTAGCCCCAAGTTAAGCGTGAAGCCTGTGTTATGGGTACTGTTACGAGTTACGCATACTGTTACGAGCTGGGGGTTCAGGATAAATTATTGCCAAACACGAAGAATAACACGGTAACACACTTTATTAATTAACCACTATTAATTACACACAACACTAATAACACTTACACTCGTACTAATTTATCAATTAACGCACGCACTAAAATCCGTAATGAACACTGCACACTATAGCACACACACGTAATAATCACTCGTTAACTCTTCACACTGTTTTATCACACTCGACGATCGATATCGAGATATCGCTGTATCACTCGCTTCTTCCTTGTAGTCGCAGGTATTTCGCTCTTCGTTAGCTCTTGAGTCGAACACAAGACTGCCGGTGCACCCATCGGTCCGCCTTATATACCTGGCCGGCCGCTGAGCTCGAAGCGTCGACGTCATTCTACATAGTTCGCGAAATATCTAGAACATGCTAGACTCTGTGCTATTTGACAATTCGCATGTCATACTCTACGGTGGCCTGACGTGACATATTAGCCGCCATATTTAATATCATTTTAATTACGTCAATTCGTATATACGTTTTTTTTGTAAATACATACATATTATACATAGAAAACACCCAGACCATTACAAACAGACATGTTCATTACAAAATGTTTAACTGCCCGGGGATCGAACCGGAACCCTTGGTGATGCAGCCGACCTCTCAACCGCAACACAAATGGGTCGTCAGATACTTATACTCTGTAATATTTGTGAATTATACACTTCCTTCTTTTCATTGGTTGTTGTCCGTATAAATAAATAAAAATCCACCGACATTCACACAGCGCCATCTAGCCCTAAAGTTAAACGTGAAGCCTGTATTATGGATACTAAACAACGGATACACATACTTATAAACATTTTTTTTGTAAATACATACATATTATACATAGAAGAGAAAACGAACTCCCGTTTTAAAGTACTCAACTACGAATATTTGTTCGTCGCAGGAATACAAAATGCATTGAAGCAGCTGGTTTTAGCCATGACTAAACGAAAACTTTCAAATGCAAAGACTTTAGTCTTTCATCATCAGCTCATTAAACGTCCCCACCGAGGGGCACGAGCCTACCCGTATAGGGTGATTAGGCCTTAGTCGTCCACGCGGGCCCAGTGCGGATTGGACGACTTCACACACAACCTTCGAATCTCTTCGCAGGCGTGTGCAGGTTTCCTCACGATGTTTTTCTTCACCGTAAGAGCGTCGGATAACGTACATATATTTTTCGAAAATTCGAAAATACATTGGTACGTGTCGGAATTTGAACCTCAGCCCTCCCGGTAGGAAGGCGACAGTCCACACCACTGAGCCACCGACGCTCTCCTTTAGTCTTTATTTATATGAAAACAATTAAATACCTACATAAATAGATGTATACTCGTTGTTTATTGATAACATGGTTTCCGTAACGCAATCCTATCGAGATTATTATAGGCACAGATAATATAAGCTAATACTTATGTCTATTTCATTAAATAAAGTGAAATTCGTATTTAATAATTCTACACGTATAATATTACTATTACTATTTGCACAAACTTTGTTTTAATTTGTATTTATTTTTGCATGTAAAGTTTTTCTATTTGATTATTTCGTCGACCATTAGTCACACAGTGCCGTTTTTACAACGTGGAACGACCAGAGTAAGCGTTTAAATATTCAAAACCTAGTGTTTTGCTGGAACACCTAGGTCTACAAATCCTTGGCCTGTATTTTTCTACTCGTGTGAAAATTGCCGTGCATTCCAACTAGGGCTGGCGATAAATGATTTATGACTGTTAAATTTTATATTATTTGCTTAAATCATATTTTTATATAAAAAAATACTTCATAAGTTACTGAATTGACCCCGAAATAAATAGTATTTATTATTATTGGGGTAAAAATGTATCATGAATATAATTGTGACTTTGTCGTGTTCTTAGCAAATGCGTTGATATAATACGTATCAATAAAGCAATGAATTATAAATGTAAATCAACCTAACTTAACCTTATAAATTGTTAAGATGGTGCGGTAGACCCTCTTTCATTGTTCCGCTGAATTCTATGTTAAATACATTGATATGCGCTTATAGGGTTTTTTTTACAATATTTCGTCCTAATTTAAGTTTTAAGCTCGGAAAAAACAACAATATTGTTGACATAACCATAACTTTGAACTATCCATTGACACATAAGTGTGATCATCAAATTTCCGTGATCGATATTTTAACAACAATACAAAGACTTCGCGTTAAAAAACTCTGCGATAATGGAAACAGAAAAGGGCAATAAAAATATAAATACCCGGCTATTTGCAAAGGTAATTTAAAATTAAGTCTGTCTTTTGTAACATTTTCGGTTCTTTCAGCGGGTACAAATGAAAATGAGCACTTAATAGAGCACGTAGATGCAGTTTAACGTACGTTAATGTGTGTACTTTATAACTAACTCGGATGGAATAACGGCACTTAACGACTTTCCACCGAACGATAAGGAACTGCTGGCTTGCTTCTTGCAATGTTGCAATATCGGTATGAACGAAAGTTGCTTATTAACATTATCAACTGTTTTGTGTAAATTTAATTACTAAAACACAAAGTTGATGCGATTTCATGAGACTACAAAGCCGCACATAATAATTTGCAGCTTTACAGTCAAATGTAATAATAGTCTATTTTACCAAATTTTGGGAAGTTGCTTAATGTAATCCTTATGTCTAAATAAACAACTTAGCAATTTATCAATTTTTTACCAACTATAAATGCTGTGAAAATACATTTAAATTTAACTCTTTTAAATGTCGCGCCATTTCCATTCATTTAAGCACGACTCCATGTTGATGACGTCACTTCGATAGTTCATAGACAATGGAGAGAAATCTCCATACATTTTGGCCTTTCATTGTTATTTATTTTGATATCAACCGTCTTGTCTTGTCGAAACAGTGGTCGAACTTAAAACGAAAAGTCAAATGTGCTATTCTATTATTACTAGTGTAAAAATGAGTACCTAATTATCATTGGTGCGGTACATCAATGCAAAAATAATAATGACACCGGAAAAGTTATGGATGCAAGTGCCGATTGACATGAGAAGTACTTGGTTGAAACTAGCGAGACTACTTTTGTGAAGATCACTTTGACGTAAGTGTTACATTAAAAAATGTAGTAATATGTTTATACTAGTTTTAAGAAATGTATGGAGAAAAATCTACTGGAGATTTGATGTTTATATCCGAATGACGTCACAACATGGCGGTCGAAGTTTTGCGCTTAAAAATGCAGATTAAAAAATTGTCAATCTATGGTGTGGATTTAAAAATTATTACTATAATTTTATGAACTAAAACAAACATTTTCTGATTGCTTATTACGTAAGCTAACTAAAAAGTACATAATATGATATTTTCATGAATGGAGTAAAATACCCTATTGTAATAATTGAGTTCAAGATAAAATTTATAATCAATATTTCACTTATAAATGTTTCGGATAGATAAATTATGAGATAGTTTCCGCACCGTTACTCCGAAGAAACTACATGTTCGTGACCAACCCTAAATAAAAAGAAAGGGAAAGGGGATATATGGACTTTTTTGTGTTACAAAGTGTACAGGACGGTCAGTACGCTCACCTGATGGTAAGTGATACGCCTGACCATGACTGAGCGGCATTGAAGGAGGCCAAAAGCTGATAAACACTTATTATTTTCCACCAATGACGCACTGCGTCCGTCATCTATGACAGCAGATGCTAGTTCTCTTAAACCCGGTTCTTTTACTAGCTACAGTGCCCTCATTCATGAACACAAAAATGTATAACACTTCTGTTTGACGGGACGATATCTGACACTGCGATGGTATCTACCTAGACGATTTAGTACCGAGTCTATCACTTAGTAAAGGATAAGAGGAACGGCGAATTTTGGGCCACGGGGAACTACTTTTGCCAAAACACATTGCCACCCACAGAAAACTGGTCGAGCCCGCCCATTTGTGCTGCAACAACAGGTCTCTTAGACTCTGTGTGATCTAAAAATATGAACTCGAGTACTTAATTCGAATACTTCGGAAGGTACGTCCAGTCTTTGGTCCGGCTATTATTACTACTATTTTATATTGTAATATTTTTTTTATCGTTCTTTCACAAATATATAAAAATACTTTTTTGTTATGGGTGAATTATTCCTACAGCACTTCTGATAGTCACAGTGTATCTGCTTACTTTTGTCTGCAATCGCTTACTTTGGGAATATGTTAGTTGCAATAACCGGTGAAAACCAGCTTTTGTATTTATATACCGTCTTAATATAGTTGTCGGATATTGTCAACCCTGACGGCGGCGCACCGCAACGCACCGCGCGGCGCAGGTCGTTTGATCATTTATTAAGTGCGCGCGCTTGTTTTATTCGCGACTTTAGTCGGAGGCTGAGATGCATTTAACAGCGTCACTGCAACTCTCTTTGTTTATTAACTTTGAAGCATTTTTCATGTGTAAGGACAAAGTGACCGTGGAAATCGTTGGTATGGGTATGCATTTCGGTTCCAAAAAGACGGTAATATCATGTAGGTTTTAGATCAGGTAAAAATTGGATTGTAACCTATGACTTGTGTTGAAACTTCCCAGATAATCCTACATCATGCCGAATCGCGAATGAGTTTCGGTTATCTTCCATCACGTACTGAGCGTGCCTGGTTACTTTTATAAATAATATCCATGTCGTCAGACGTAATCTCGTCTAACTTTGAACTATCAGGCTAACATAATAATGATGATTACGAGTTGACCCTTTAACTCCCGCAGGTGGACATATCTGATACAGTGGATTTTCTGTTGCGTCCAGTGATTACAAGGAATACCTTCTTACAGTATTTAATTTTTGTAAAAAAAAACCCAAAAAATATTATCTTATTTTAAATTATGGCGTCTTCATTCATCTCACTCACATGCTAATACAATAAAACTAGAAAAGCTCTTGAGCAGTTTATAGCCTTGAGATACTCTACGAGTATAAATATTAGTACCACAATATATCACAAATGGAAAAGTTTTAGTGGTTCGCTTAGACTATTAGCCAAACATCGTCTCAAGGACGTTCTATGTATATGAATTACCTACGTTAAAGTAAAATGCAAAAGTAAAAATTCACTACTTAGTCACCACCTACTTAGTTAGTTTTACCTTATACTAGTATATTAATTATATTTGTGCTTATACCATACTTATAAGTCTTATAACCCCTTGTCTACTTCGCCTGCAATCGAGTTGATTTTCTATTGTCTAGCTTTCTGGCGATTAAAACACCATTTTAAACATCTAACAACCCTAATAAAGAAACCCTAATACAGCAGACGAAGGAATGCGCTTTCAGATACAAAAAGCTATTATTATGGTAATAAGTAGTGTTTTAAGAGATCGCGGTAACACCCCTGTCATTGTTTTTGCCGCTTTTATCTAACGGCAATAAATATGTATTTAGGCAATATTCATTCAATATTTAGCAACAGCATTTCACAAATAAAACTATTAGATTTAACTCGTATTTTTACTCTTGTAGTATAGGAACCCCGTGCCGGAGTCACAGAGTCATTAATTTAAACACTTATCTGCTTTCCTATAAATTGCATTTAATTGTCTTTATTAAAATTATTAAAGTAATTATATTCCTTCGTCCGACGGATCGATAAGTCCTTCAGGAAGGGTTATCCTCTTTTTAGAAAAGATTTCTTGTCTTTGCCTGGGTTCGCTGAAAGTTCGAATTCTGTGAACATACTCTTTGGTCCGACGATTCGGGCGGTTGGGTTCGGTACTTGCAAAGCTGTATAAGTTGGGTTAAGTGGGTGTAATGGTCCCAACCAAGTAGTCATTTCTTCTTTTTCGTAACCATCATTTGATGCGATCTTTTTTTCGACCTGTCAAAAAAATTACATTAGTTAGAACATATTTTTAGTACTTAATCTACAATCACAGAAATAAATTAAATCCTTCAATCAAGTTTGATCTGCGACTCATACAAGGTGGCAGTTTGTAGGCTGATGTTCACTGCTAGGGATTGACGTGCGTGGAAAACATTATAGGAACGCTAATTTCATCAGAAGACAATGTAAGACTATATTGATGATAGTTATTCTACTAATATAGTTCATCATCATCAGCTCATTAAACGCCCCCCACCGAGGGGCACGAGCCTACCCGTATAGGGTGATTAAGCCTTAGTCGTCCACGCGGGCCCAGTGCGGATTGGACGACTTCACACACAACCTTCGAATCTCTTCGCAGGCGTGTGCAGGTTTCCTCACGATGTTTTTCTTCACCGTAAGAGCGTCGGATAACGTACATATATTTTTCGAAAATTCGAAAACACATTGGTACGTGTCGGGATTTATACCTCAGCCCTCCCGGTAGGAGGGCGACAGTTCACACCATTGAGCCACCGACGCTCTAATATTTATATTACTCAAATAATACTTTTACATTTTACGGCATAAAGTGAATTGTCTTTATTGAGTTTTGACCTACAAAACTCTGTATCGAGCCTACTACCACGACAAAAGAAATACTTAACTACTAAATATATTTAGATCAACACACTTATATAACCTGGACCATAGCAAGCTGGCAAAGCTTACATAATTGTTTATTTAAGCTGCAACGTTATAAATTTTTGGGCTGAGATCCATCTGTTGCTATTGTTGCCAATTGTCCGGTTAAGCTGTGAAGGCCACCTGCGTCTAACATCAATAAGACATACCGAAAAAAAAAAAGAATGTGAAGTCGATAAAACAATAATACACTTACACTTGTCAAAGAAGCTTCCCTCAAGTCGTATGCCAATCCAAGCTTTTTGTACAACAATATGATAAGAGACCACAAGTTTTCTGTTGGGGCACTCCTATAATCGTTGGGGAAGGCGTGATGATAATTGTGGATTCCGTCACCTAAGCTAAATATTTCCAGAAAACGGGAGTCTACTGGCAGGATTTTCCTTAAAAATAATATTTATTAAAAAACTTGACAATTTTTTTTTAAATAAACAATTTTATTACAAGACATTATTTTAATATTTTTGTGTTATTTAAACGTGTACTTAAATACGTATTGCACTGCCCATAACTGATGGAGACTTGAAGGGAACGTTACGATTAAATACCCTTAAAGTACTAGAGGCAACAGATATAAGGTACAAAATACATCGCTCTCCTTTTTCATGGCATGATATACTAACCTAATACTACCTACGTAAACGACTTTTTATATCATTCTAAATACTAGTTATAACTAGGTTTTTTTTGGGTCCCATAAAACAGACGATAGTGGAATTAACGTTAGGAGACCCTGACCCAGTTGGCGTTATATTACCTGAGTAAGATATAAACTGTAATAGGCCCCAGAATCCATCATCTGTAGTTCAAACCAACATAACCTGTGAGATTTCATTGCAAACTGACAAATTTTAGGGTTTGAAGAGCGGTTTGGTTTTTTTTTTTTTTATAGATGATTATTAGTTAAAATATAACCATAAACTATTCTGTGAATTTTGACATTTTGCAAACGACTGAAACGTGATGAACTCGTATATCACAAAACAACAAAAAAGATTAGAACGGCCTGCACTGACGCATTGGCCTAGGTTTGCAGATAGTGGTTGGTAAAGTCTTCTTCAGTAAGAATACTTTGTTCATGATGTACCTTACGGGTTGTACGTTATTAGTATTTAATAATATTATCACTTATTAAATTTCATAAAACTTACTTCTCGTATGGCCTTGATCCCAAAAAGTGCCCCAAATATACCACAAGAAATGTGTAATTAAGGTGAATCATAAGTCTAAAGAAATAGGGGACTAACATAGCGTTTGTCCAAGATTCGTTAAAGCAGTATACTGACACTGAGACTGGCATCACAATGGCAAATATTAAAAATAAAAGAAAATAATGCCTGAAAAAGAAAAGTCTTTTTAATTTAATTATCAATATTACACGCCATTGAATTTTTATGGATATATATAAGAGGTCGATGGCCTAAATAATATCATCACCCTATTTCTTCCTAAAATTATCGTAAGAAGCACTTACGGGAGTTACATAACTTATACAGTTCAAACAACAGCATACAGTGGGATTTTAACGGAAATTTCAAGTTTGGTTTTTCGTACCTATCTATTTACCTATAATTGACTCATAAAGGAAGTTTAGGGATAAATCAAATAGCAGGGCCCGCTTATTCCACTGTATATTATAGAATAACCTGCCTGCTGAGCGTGGAAATAAGCGTAAATCCCTATAATCAACTGTTGATAAATATATGGCAACTATCATCTTCGACCAGTAATCTTTTCATAATTTTTTTTTATTAGATTTGGCAAACTTTTAAAAGAATATTATTAACTGTTTCGATTTTTTTATACTGACATGAAAATGTGTCTATGATGTCGTTAGATGTAATGTTTTTATTTTTTTGGTGTCTACCTTGCCACTGAATTGGCAAGGTAGACACTCCACTTTGCATTTATTCCCAACAAAATGGATTTTGTGCAGGTCTTTAATACGTCATTACAAATGATATGTCAAAAGTCCCATCGAACCTGATTATGCGTTGTTTTTTATTCGAGAAATGTCACAAATTTGCGTACTTTGCGTATATCTTTGAATCGAGAGCTATCACAAAGTAGTTCAGAAAAGTTTGTACATCGTTAAATTGTTTCCAAAAAAGATCTCAACATTTTTCTTCTACAAAGCATCGCTTTCGAGAATCGTGACATGTATGTTTGTATAGGTCTGGGTGTTTTCTATGTATAATATGTATGTATTTACTAAAAGAATAGAAGTTATGTTTATCAGATGTTTAGTTCCCGTAATGCACGCTTAGCGCTTTACTTGGACCTAGATCTGGAGGCACGGTAGTGCCTCCGCCAAGACGAGCCAAGCGAAGCGCAAGAGCAACTACCTGGTAGAGTAGTACCTGTTGGTAGCGCCAAGCATCTGAATCTATATTATATGTACGTTTATCCGACGCTCTTATGGCAAAGGAAAACATCGTGAGGTAACCTACGCACATCTACGAAGAGATTCAAGGGTTGTGCCTGAAGTTGGCCAATTCGCACTGAATTTTAATAAGGGATGGACGATGACTTACTAAGAATTGTATATTTTTCACGTACTCGTGTGCATGGGGCAAATAAAACTATATTCTATATCTAAATAATAATATTTTTTGGTCAATGCGTGCTAGCCACGTATGAGTACATATTTGTATGATCAATGTTTAAAATAGTCATAATTCGAGAACAGTGCACCGTAGAAGAAAAACTGTTCAGTTCTTTTATGGAAACATTTTTACTGTAATTTTGTTTGAACCATTTTTTGGTACCTCTTATTGTTTCAGAGATATACGCAAACTACAATCATAATTTTGTCTATTTTGACGAGACTAATATTATGGTACAAATATTTAAAGGAAACAAATCGATTGTTTCTAATATGACCATAAACAGCTTTGGATTTATATTTTATCATAATGAGCTTATGATACTGCCACAGTAAAATAATAGTTTAGAACTATATTTATGCATCTGATTTAATACTAAAGATTTTAAGTTTGAATATGTGTTAATATAATATATACATAGTTATTAACATATATAAGAAATAATTAGTCGTTGAAAGAGAAATCAGATATTTCAAAATCTCACCTTTTTTGGAACATTATTAATTTGTTGGCCTTTATATCGCCCATTTTAATTTTTTTGCCCATTTCAAGTACAAACTTATTCCTTTTGAGTACAACCCAACCCATATAACCGAACCAAAAGCCTCTGTTAGCATTATGAGGATCTGCATCCGTATCAGAATAGAGGTGATGTTGTCTGTGATCTTTGACCCAGCTAAATATTGTGTACTAAAACAAAACAATTGTACATATATATTTTCATCCGCCACATTTCACTACGCTCACTCCATCGATGAAAATAGTGTTTAGGTATGTATTCAGAATTAGAAGAAATGGAACCATCTGAAACAATGTGTGTGCCTTTGTACTGGCTATGGTTTCTAGAGGGAAATACCATATCAGACGGATGCACCACATACATTTTATAGAAAAAAAACAAAACGTCCCACTTTCTCACGAACTACCAGGGACTTAGATTACGAGAGTTTGGAGCTTCAACTTCGATCACCATTTGTTTGGCGAATATCAATAGGGTTATCCTGGAAGGGTGTTTTCAACGAGTTCTTGATCACTTATAGCGGCTAACACATATCTTGCAAATAATTTATCAAACAGAGTGTAGTTGACTATTCGGCAGAACACACCACGAGCCAGTTAAGATGAAATGGAAAAAAACTTGGTACCTTATGTTGTCTCAATAATATAATCATCATCATCATCACCATCATCATTACAGCCCAATTATGTCCACTGCTGAACGAAGGCCTCCCCTAATGATTTCCACGCGGACCGATCCCTTGCAGTTGACATCCATCTGCTACCCGCCACCTTAACCAGATCATCCGTCCATCTGGTTGGGGGTCGGCCTACGCTTCGCTTTCCGTTACGTGGACGCCACTCGAGAACCTTTCCGCCCCATCAGCCATCGGTTCTACGCACTATGTGCCCTGCCCACTGCCACTTCAACTTGCTAATCCTTTGGGCTATGTCGGTCACCCTAGTTCTCCTACGGATATCATCGTTTCGGATTTTATCGCGTAGGGAGACACCTAACATAGCCCTCTCCATAGCACGCTGAGCAACCTTGAGTCTATTCAAGAGGCCCTTAGTGAGCGACCACGTTTCGCTTTGTCAATAATATAATACAAAATTAAAAGAATACATTAATGCGCAATAGTTTTATAAGTTCATTTTTTTACTAATATTCATCAAATAAATGTTCATATTTTTTCCAAATTATGTCATTCTTAAATATCAATTGTGATGAAATACCTATAAAAATATAAATTATTAAAAATCGTCGTTATACCTGGCCAGCTATGGTTTGCAATATCACGAATATTACTTCAAGAATCGTTGATGCTTTAAAGGTTTTGTGGGTAAAATATCTGTGTGTGCCAATTGAAATTCCTTGAACACCACAGAAAAAAAGGAAAGAAGCTGGAACAAATAAGTAAACGTTTAGTTCAAAACTCATACAACTTGGTAAAAACTAATGTTTTATATTAAGACCTTGAATTTATAAGATAAATTAAAAAATACTTCATTAGGCATGCTTCTAAATTAATAAATAATATAATAAAAAAACTAATGGGATTATCAAATCTTAGTAAAAGAACGAATACTAAGAATTGTTCTGAATGAAGCCAAACCCCTTTAACCCAGGCATTTGCCTGGTAAAATATCTACAAAAAGAACAACTATCAAATAGGAAATTCCAAAGTTACTTACTCCACAAAAGCGTCGGAAACAAAACTTCACCTTTCAGTATGCGAATGAAACCCCATATACCAAAGAAGTGAATTACAATATATATAATTGAAAGTTTCAAGTTTATCTTATGCGTGTAGTTTAGGTCGGTTCCAATATACTTTGCGATTAATTCTTCAGATTCATTATTCTTCAAATCGTTCAATTTATCTCGCACTTTGGGGTGTTCGATTTCATCTGACATGGTATTTTTGTTTTCCATTTTGGTTCAGTATCGATCTGTTATAGAAAATCATCTTTATTTATCTGCTTTCTTTATATTTTATAATTCACCAAATACGAAATTAATTTTGGAAAATACTTAAATAAAATTGGAAAATACATTATGGATTTAAATTGTTTTGAATTGTCTTCAATTTGGATAATTTCGAGTTGGAAATCACAATATTACAAATGTATTTTTTGCAAAAAGGAAATTCAAAGTTAAGGGTGTTTTCAAAATATTGAAATGAAAATGACCAGATACCTTTCATTAACATACTTTGGCCCCAAAAATACCATTTACCACTTAATATGATAGAACCTTTACCTGTACTGTAATAAGTCTTCTATTGAGTCCAGTTCAGAAAACCAAAAAATAAGCTTATTGATTCCAACACCAAGGGTTTTGAAAGATTCGACTAATACTATAAATAAGAACACTTTACGTGATGCTAACGTACAGCTTTATGAAACAATTGCCACTTCGAAATCTTTTTTATGAACTTGACCGTTTTTATATCTATTGTATGTAAATGCCTAAATGTGCAAAAACATACTCGTACTTTAAAACTTTGCAACATATTTAAATTTTGATGTGTTTTACATTGTTTTTATTGTATGTCAACATTGTCATGAAGATACTCGTCCTGTCGAAGAAACATTAGAATCAATATGTTGTGATATTATTATTTGGCAAGCAATTTAATATACGCATTCATTGTTTTAAAATCATAAACATGGATCTAAGCTTCAACTATAAAACATTTCCGATCCCAATGGAAATTTATATTCAATAATAAATTTTAAATAATAAATGTTACCTAAAAATATACTCAAAGAATAATAAATGCTTTATTAAATCGAAACATCGCATATTGATAGTCGGTGGCTTATTGGTGCGAACTGTAAGTTGCGATCCGATCTGCAGGTTCAAATCCGCCACGTACCAATGTCGGATAAACGTACCTAATAATAATGTAATTTGAATACACAAATATGTCATCTATTTATGTATAGTTATATATTTAATATGAATAATCTTTTAATGAGCTTATACTCGTTTTATTATTTTTAAATATTAAAGAAATTTAGCAAACTAATTATTGTAAATTGAAGAATCACGAATGTTGAGGGCTAAAATGTTTCTCAGGCCAAAGCTGAAAATCAGTGGTTTACCATCGGTGAACCCCATGCTGAGGTTTGGCCTTTTTGTATCGCAGTGACGCACAATAAATAATACGCCGGTTACATATTATTTGTATGGTATCGTTTTTTTTAGATTATATTCTTATTTAATTACTCAGACACAATATTCTTGTCGGATTAAATGTGATGTGTGTTTTTGTGATGCAAATAAATGAATTATTTATATATCTACCTAAAAATATTTGTAGACACGTTTATCCGACGCTCTTGCGGTGAAGGAAAACGTAGTAAAGAAACATCCACGTACGCCTGCAAAGTAATTCAAAGGTTGTGCGTGAAGTCGACCAATTCGCACTTTGTGGCGGACTTAAGCTTTAAAGCCTTTTACAGGTAGGCTCGTGCCTGTTGGTGGGAACGTGTAATGAGCTGATGATGATGATAAAAATATCAAACTGCCTCCGTGGTCTAGTCAGCACAGCGTTGTAGTGTGTGACACACCTTTCCACACATACGTAATTTTAGTGTTAGTATATAAGCTTTGATTATTGTAATTTAAGAGAGATTATTAAACCAGACTACAACAATTAAAGACTCCTTCATAACTCCCGGTGTCCCAACATTACAGCGTTCGGATGCGTGACCCGGTGGTCGCAGATTCAATTGCCGCATGGAATAATCACTGTGCGGTTTTTTCCTAATTTGGTTAGGACATCCAGATTGAATCATCTGATTGTTCGAAAAGAAAGATATTCTCCTACTCGGAGGGCACGTTAAGCCTTCGGAATGGCTATAATCTAAGGAGGTAGTTTTTAAACACCAACCAATCTACCTTGGGCCCGCATGGTGTCTCGTTAGCTATGCTGTACGGAAAGGCCTGTGCCCTGCAGTAAACCGTTATAGGCTGATGATAGCCGTGCTGCGAATTCATCCACGTGGAAATTCAATTTACTCTTTTATACATAAAGGCTATTTCCTAGTGAAAGTAGCACCATAATCGTACCAGATTTTCAAGATACTAGCCATTCGCATCTATGACGATCCACTTGGTGTAGCGGTTGTGACCTTGGCTGCTACACCAAGGGTTCCGGGTTCGATGCCCGGGCAGTACAAGCATTTGTGAGCATGAACATGTCTGTTTGTAATGTTCTGGGTGTTTTATGTATAATATGTATGTATTTACAAAAAAAAGGATGTTTATCCGTTGTTTAGTGCACATAATACAGGCTTCACGCTTAAGTTGGGGCTAGATGGTGCTGTATGAATGTCATTGGATAATTTATCCTCTATCTGCTCTCCCTCATTTTTACCTCATATATTTTACAATTCATACATATAAATGGAATTAGAGTGTCTGTTTGTAACATGCACAAATGCATGGTACATACGCCTAAATAACAATTTTCTTTTTTGTCTGTCTGTTTTACTGTGGAAGGATATATTATACCGCGGGTAATACCGCAAACAAAATATTTACGGATACGTGTTATATTATGCTTACATATTATTATTCAAAATCTTAACATCATAGTCATTGAACCCAGATAAACATTTCCTGTGGATATAAAAATTTGTCATGCTTATTCGACTTTATAATATTAAAAACAAGAATGGAAACACAAAAGGTCTTCGATAGTGTTTAGTGTAGAATCGAAGGTTACTTTAAGAATACCCTTGAAAATCACTTCATAAATTCAGAGAAATTGTGACTTAAGATTGTTGTATCTGTTTACCAGTAACTAACAATCGTCTGTTTAGATCAGTCAGCTAAATTTATTTAATTAAAATCATATTTATTTGGGCCGTAAAGTTATGTATGTAATGTATATTTTTAACTACCCTGCACTCTTACGCTTAAAAAAAATACATACGCAAAATAAATATGACAATATGCTATAAAATATAAACTGCCCTCATTTACAAAGACAAGAAATGAATATTTTCATTAGTTGAACCAAATTCCCCCTTTTCATTAAGTTACCATTATTCTTAAATAAATATAAGTAACGAATTATGAATTCAAGTTCCCTAACCTTATAATAAGTATATAATGCAATTGCCTACGTCAAGTAAAGTCTTAAAGAAAACCAATAGCTGTAGATACATAATAATAAATATAAATATCTACTGACATTCACACAGCGCCATCTAGCCCCAAGTTAAGCGTTAAGCCAGTATTATGGGTACTAAACGACGGATAAACATACATATATATATTTTTTTGTAAATACATACATATTATACATAGAAAACACCCAGACCATTACAAACAGACATGTTCATGCACACACATGTTTGTACTGCCCGGGGATCGAACCCGGAACCTTTGGTGTTGCGGCCGACCTCTCAACCGCAACACCAAATGGGTCGTCAAGTATATCAATAATATATTTTCTGTCAAAACTACGCACGTCCGTGACGACAGAGACAAGTCGTTTGTGCCTAATAATTTTATGGCCTACAGGACATTTTTCTGGAATACAAAATAAAAATCAAATGAAATAATTTTTATTCAACTTAATTCTCGATTAAAGGCACTGTGTAAATGTAAAAAAACTTGGGTAAGAACAGTAATGAATATAAAATAAATAAAGGTAAGTAATACTCATATTTTAGTCAAATAATATTTGCGTCGGTGGCTCAATGGTGTCGACTGCCCTACCGGGAGGGCTGAGGTTCAAATCCCGCCACGTATCAATGTGTTTTGGAATTTTCGAAAAATACATGTACGTTATCCGACGCTCTTACGATGAAGGAAAACATCGTGAGGAAACCTGCGCACGCCTGCGAAGATATTCAAAGGTTGTGCGTGAAGTCGTCCAACCCGCACTGGGCCCGCGTGAACTACTAAGGCCTAATCACCCTATACGGGTAGGCTCGTGCCCCGTGCTCGGTTTAATGAGCTGATGATGATGATATTTAATGCACTGGTTTAACTCTGTATTTTATTAAAGTTTACTACAACGGCATAACTGCCGCTCCGGTGTTTATTATTGTTAGTCAACAACCTAGATAATGTATCACGGAGTCAATACCGTCGGTATCTAGGTCGGTGCTGAGGTGCATAATTGACACTAGCGCCGAGCTCTTCTGTGGAATATCGCTTCCTTATTAGCCTTGGTTTGCTCAACTAACTCAATGAGTTAAGTAGCATATTAGGATTCATTAACTTTATATTAATATACGCTTAAAATGACGGTACCTAATGGTAAATAACGATCAGCTAGTGATCAAAAGAAAGAATAATTTCTAAAATTTTATTCTTAACGTCTTATAGATCAAGATCCATAGTCACTTGGGCTCTGGCAGAATAACAGCGCTGCCGTATCTGTCCACTTCTGTTTAATATTATATAACCGCACAGACACGGCAGCATAAGCTGAGACAGGGCCCTTTTGACCACAAAATTTTAACTAATGTTTTATGTTCTTACTTTTTTTTTATTTCTCTTTTTAATTGTTTTGTTGTATTGTCCTTATTATGTCATTGTACAATTTTGTGGTGAAATAAATGTTTTTTCTTGCTTTCTTTCTTTTCTTTCTTACAGCCATTACAGTAAATCATTTATAAATTAGTAATCACTTTCTAACTTATGAATAACGATCAGCTAGTGATCAAAAGAAAGAATATTTCTAAAATTTTATTCTTAACGTCTTATAGATCAAGATCCATAGTCACTTGGCTCTGGCAGAATAACAGCGCTGCGATCTGTCCACTTCTGTTTAATATTATATAACCGCACAGACACGGCAGCATAAGCTGAGACAGGGCCCTTTTGACCACAAAATTTTAACTAATGTTTTATGTTCTTACTTTTTTTTTTTTTCTCTTTTTAATTGTTTTGTTGTATTGTCCTTATTATGTCATTGTACAATTTTGTGGTGAAATAAATGTTTTTTCTTGCTTTCTTTCTTTTCTTTCTTACAGCCATTACAGTAAATCATTTATAAATTAGTTCACATTTCTAACTTATGAAATATCTTTGTTTTGTTGCTTATAGGAAATTTGCACTGTACAATTCAATAACAAGCGTTGTCTACTATGCGGTAAAATAAGTTATACGTAGTTGATATTTTTAAGTGAAACTGTAGGCCATCGAATGCCGACAATGAACACTCCAGCCGGAAAAAAGAATTAGGTTTCTATCGACTACTTTTGCAAAAGGGACCTTATTCGCTAGCGGAATTTCAAGCGATTTCATTTTAATAAGACAAATATTTATATGGACCTTATCAATTAAATCCGATTATTTCTTGACATAGGTAACCTGATATATCTCTGTAATAGGATCTCAAATCTCTGTAAACAGGCCATTTGTATCTTTGTTTCACTAACTGTAAAACTTTAACCCTATGACCGACAATGACGCCTTAAGGCGTCAGACACAATAAATTTTCAATTGTGTATGGATTTCCGACCGATGACTTGCGAAAAGTCGCTGGTGGAAGCTGAATGAGAAAAGCGGAGGACCGGGATGTCTGGCGCAAAATGGGGATGACCTATGTCCAGCAGACTGCACTGCGATAGGTTGAAGAGAGAGATGGATTTCTGTTCTACAATGGGTTAAAATTATAAACTCATAAATATTCAATACAATAAGTCCCTGCAATATTTTTTTGTAAGGTCCATATAATAAATCCAAACATTTCAGTAGAGTGACTTTTGCGCATTTTCATTGTAACTGATTCGTCGCTGACGCTCCTTTAGAGTAGTACTTAATCATGAGTCATCTTATGAATAGATCCAAAAATAAATAAAATTAAGGCACAATAGAAAACCAAATGGTAATTGCTTACACTAGCTGCCTGAATGTATGGCGGGGAAAACGATAAAGAATCTTTTTTTTTTCTGATCTTAAGTACGGCTAAATAGCCGATTGGTGTATTGGTGGTCTTTACTCATACGTGTGGATTTGGCCCGTTTCCCCATAGCCATGAGTATTACTTAATCATCTATGATTCATTTATAAACACCTGCTAGATTTAGCTATTTAGATAGAATCAAACATACACACAACTTCGTCTCTATTCAACCTGCTCTCCCAATGCACGTCGCTGTAAATTATTATGCACCTTGTGAGTATCGCCCCAGATACCGTTATTGACTTTGCCTATTGCACATCCTCTGTTTTGTGAACTGACAACAACGACTGAAACCTCATGTCCAACGATCTTTGCCTAGTTTACAACCGTACAGTTGAAATAACAATGAGTAGCATCTGTAGTTGTTTGAGGCTTGGTTTACTATGATGAAGAAGATTTGAACCTGCTTCCAGTGTTGCCCCCTTAGCCCATTTGTAGCTAGCACTGCATATCTAGCACTTTTTAGTATAGATGTACTCCTTTTTTAACGTTTTAGCCCGTAAATGTCTTTTTCACTGTCTTGAAATGATTACCAAATTATGAATTTTCGACGTGCTAACAATTACTTTTTGCTGTTTCATCGGTCATGATGACCTTTATTTAAAAAACGGCTTCATGACATGATTATTTCAATATTTTTAGAACAGGCAATCTTTTGATGTTCAATCCCTATCTAACCCTTTTTTACTTCTCGAAAAGCCCTTTTTCTAAAACTGAGGTGGCAACACTGCCTACTCCTGGATTTATATATTGATAGTTCCTTGTATTCGGTATTTTTTTATTCGCCAGAACTTCCAAGACAATAGAAATCTGTGTCTCTCAGTAATTTCTAAACTGCATTCACTTCCCGAAACACAGGAATGCATAAACACTCGTATTTCACAGGTTACTATTGCTGCGCTTAGATAAACGACTCAGTATTAAGCCTATCACTACTAAGTACGTTAGTGTATCCCATATTAGACCGGACACGTTTCCTATCCAAAATCACTATCTTCTCTTACTTATATTGACCACTGCTGGACATACTCGTAGATCTACCCCATTCTGCGCCAAAAATCCCGGTAATTTGCTTATCTCATCCAGCCTCAACCAGGGACCTTTCATAACACGTTGGTATATCGGGCTTCTACGCTTACCAAGACCTGGTCTTCTCTCCAGAACATGTCTGTTCCGGCGTCCATCGGTTGTGCTACAAACGTGACCAATCCACTTTGACTTACTGATCCGGCGAGCCATTTCGGTAACTTTCGCTCACTTTCTCATTTAATTGGATATTATATTCCATTGATTTTGCAATATAACTTGAACTTATTCGCTGTTGTATATAAGTTAAGTACACTCTTCAACCTTCTATATATTTGCTGAGAACGTAAATTGATTCTACATATAGACCCGATTGTTGGTTTCGATGTCAGTAACACAAACCATGTAAAGGTTCCAGAGCCCCAATTCTGTTATTGATACATCAAATAGTAATTCAATACGATCCCTTTGAGCGTCGACGAAGAATGTTAGATAATTTTGATATTGTTAGATTAAAGTTATTTCGAGCAAATTGTACTTGACGTTATTTTCCATAAATGTCGAATTGTAACATCATGTACACATTGTGTTTGTACAAGAAGTCATCTGTAATCAAGTATTCTGACGATCATAGTCATATACCTTACCACCAGGCTATTTGCTTGATTGCTAACTAATCTTGTTTATAAAAGTAATACGCAACATAAAATAAAAAAATCTTTATTCAAATAATATTTACCAGATTATTTTGCATTGTAAATATTTATTTTTTAAAAAGAGGATCTTGAGAATAGGCGGCAAAACTAGATAGTAACAACATTTAATACGAAAATCATATTGTGAATAATTATGTATCGATAAATATACATGTAGCAG
The DNA here is from genome assembly GCA_019425675.1 of Leucinodes orbonalis. Classification (NCBI taxonomy): domain Eukaryota; kingdom Metazoa; phylum Arthropoda; class Insecta; order Lepidoptera; family Crambidae; genus Leucinodes; species Leucinodes orbonalis. Next base: position 16,293 of record PQWD01004656.1, on the reverse strand, counting down.
CCATGACCCGTGAGCACATCTAATGGTTTGACATAAAAGCATCTGCCATTATAAACTCCATTTCACTACACTAAAATAATTTTGTTTTTGACTGTTGGTGACTCTACGTAAAAAGTTTCGAAGATTAATAAACAGGTGATGAATTTCTAATAAGTTCATTATTTTAAAAAAGGCTTCGCTACGCGCCAGACGATTGACAATATGATGAAGAAGTTCCAATTAACATCTTATTTGACACTGATTGTTCTCTAGTTATAACCAAAAAATATACACTGACGTCTCAAGTAGATTTCCATAACTTGTAAGACACTTCATTGTCCCAACGGAATAATTATAGTTAAGTGACATGCAACGTTCATAAATATGAATATGTATATTTTAACGTCAAGCTCTTGTAGTATTTTTATTCTTAAAAAACTAATCGATATTTCTTTACTAGTAGCAACTTTATTTTTCATCTTAAATCGGTAACTATGGCAAAATAAGAATATAATTTACAATCAAAATTTTCCTAAATTTTTCGAAATTTTCTTTAATATTTACTATCTTCTATTAATATTTTTAATGGCTCAAACACAACGAGTCAATTAATAAATTAATTTGACAGTAAAATACTACGTGGAGGCGCCTACGCACTGAACCTGTGTGAAAGTTTGCAACCATAGCCAGTGTGGCTGATATGATCAATAAAAAATAAACAATGCCTTCGAATCCTCTACAAATTGTTATACAATTTTAAATAACGGCTATTTTTTTCATTAATGCTCCAGTCATTATATTAAGACTGATTAGATGTATTATTTTTATAAATAAACAATTGTATTTGATAAATGAAGCATATACAATGATGACGCATATAAATAATATCCAGTACATACTTTTATTCAACTATTTAAACATTGTCTAGCTTAGGCAGCGCAGTTAGTATGGCCAACAAAATCAATCAATACCTACAAACTTGTTACGCCTTAACAAACAATATTTTTCCGCTAAGTAGCATCTTGCATAAAACATTAACGTCATTCGAGAAAGGTCATACAACAGTAGACCAAGTGCTTGTCACATACGTAAGTACCTATATAGGCATTAAGAAAGACATCTGGATAAATAAACCTTCCAATTGGACGCCTCGTCCGTTCGTTAAACGCCAGGATCCAATTGAATTCCTAGGCCGATTGTTGTTGTACGAGCAGGAATGGTTTATTCCAGCTATATGGTCTAAAATATACTGGCGGGAAGCGTTGGTCGTAAGGCAACGCCTCCCGGATCAGAAAAGAAAATAATTATAAAATAATTATATTAATATAATTATATAACCTAACTCCCTAGGGAGCCTAGACGTACCTTGTGCCGGGACGCTAGGTCACTAGGGCTCTAGCTCAGCCTGACAATATATACATAAATAAATAATAGAGAGCTTGCTCCCGGAGGTCCCGGGGAGCAAGGTTTACGGAGATACGGTAGGTAGGATGTGAACCCACTGCCAGTCAAGTTAGTGGTAAGGCGGAAGTAAGCCGTCTCGAAATGACTAGTGATCAGCCATGTGATTTAAATTAAGTACCGCCATTATTTTTCTCGCTCAGCTCGCGCATTTTGGGGTAACAGTTCTAAAGTAAAATAAGCTCCATTAATAAACCCGATTTCAATAGTTTACTGAATAAAACTTATTTCACTTTAACCTTTTACGTGTTGAAGACAATTGCTAAAAAGTTGATAAACACCTATGGTCGCCAAACAGGATTGTGTTAAAATTTCATACTTTCTTCCAATATCGAAATTAATTTAATACTCTACTTAAATACCTAATGAATGTTTTGTTTATGTTTGAAACAAAATCAAAAATTAGAAAAGTATATTATATATTTATTGTATTATTGTCTGTATTTTGTCGTTAGTCAATGCGTATTGAACACTAGTATTTTGACTCTGATACAAAATGTATGGGAGCAAGTTACGTATGACAGTTCTTAAATGAAGCTTATTTAATCTGTCAGTCAACATCCCTGTGTGATCAACTATTTATCAATTGCATGGTATTTGTGTCATATACATAAATAACAATCATTAATGTGTTGAGTTTAATTAATTAAATATCGTGAGGAAACCTTCATGCACGCCTGCGAAGAGATTCGAAGGTTGTGTGTGAAGTCGTCCAATCCGCACTGGGACCGCGTGGACGACTAAGGCCTAATCACCCTATACGGGTAGGCTCGTGCCCCTCGGTGGGACGTTTCATGAGCTGATGATGAATGTCACCAATTTTAATAAGCATTGGTATGTAATTATAAAGATGTAATATCATTGCATACTTATTAATTCAGCCTTAAACTTACAGAAATACGGCTTGGAAACGTCGTATAAATAATTCTCAAGTTCGCTAAACCATATCGTCATAAACCAAACAGCCAAGTGTTTTTATTTATCTCACAACCCCCGAGCTTCGATAACACATATTTGCTTTCAAACTCGAGTATAAACTATGGTTTTAAAATTTTACACTCGAATTTGAAACTTTGCAATGCGAAATTTGTTTATAATTTTAAAGCTTTTAAAAGCTTTTTAGTGTTGGGGATGCCATGCTTCACGAATGGCCAGGCTCGACCGGAGTAATACCACGGACTCCCAAAAAAACGGGATGAATCAATTTTGGTTTAATCGTATAATTGAGCTTACCGGAGGCCCCGAATTCCCTTCTGCTCCTTCCTCATAGTAACACCCTCTCTTTTTTTAAAGATAAGCAATGCACTCCTAAAACCTTCTTTTTTAATATGATTTTTTGTAGGTGCTTTAGTCATGAAATTACATGTCAGCCCCATCGAATCACAATCTATTTACATTACATTAATGGTATTTATTTTAAACAAATATAGATGTTTACTTGAATTGTGAGGAACCATTTCGACAAAGAGTTTGGCACTTTCACTACAAGGATTTGCAAGGATGTTTAAGAAAGCTCCATTGATTGATGTATGATAATAAATTCGACGAGGTAGGGAAGTTTTGCCACAGCGGTCACAATTTGGAGAATCTTCCTTCTTGATCATATAACCAAGTTTTTGCCGGGATAATATCCAGATCGCAATATAAATAGAACCATAACACAATGTCTACTTAAACTAATATCATAAAACCACGGTATCCTAGGGGGCTGGTATTGAAGTGTTTTATACCAGATGTCTTTTTCTAAACTCCGTTCGCTATAATATAATTTAGCTCGGAGTAAAGAGCATTCATGGGTGTCGATATCACTTACTATCATTGATTGTTTGCGTATCCATGAAAATAAAAAAGCATAGTAAAAATAAACTTTCGCAAGCACAGGAAAAAGGAGCTTTCGCGTGTTAAATAAACGGGCTTGCGCAGCGTGTGAAATCAGGCTGGCGCAGTTCAGTCTCCCGCCGCTCGCAGAGTGCTCTCGACCTTTGGACTGTAACCAACACGACTCTCGCCATACATTTGAAAGTTCCGACGATGTGACAAGTGCAATACGTACTTCGCTCCACGGCTGAAGTGCAACAGTGCCAGGGTGACGGAGCGATGAACACAAAAACATGCCAAGGTTTCTTCTTGAGTTTCATATCTATTTCTTTTTGCTGTCAAATTAATGAAACTCTGGCGAAGAGCGCGAGTAGATTTATAGGTAAGTTGTAGTTATTGCACACATGTAGATTTATGTTCTGCATAAAAATAATCATGACGTTCAAGTAATAACTACCTTAATGGATACGTACAAGATAAATCTTTATTGTTTATCAGTTTAAGCCTAATACATATACGAAGTGTAGATTTTCGCAATAACAAAACAGTTTAATATTACAAGTAATTTCAAAAGTTTCAATGAGTTACGTATGAGTAAAAATTGTATGTTCAAAATAAAAAGAATAAGTAGCATTTTTGAATAAAAAATACATGTCTGCTTCATGGAAAATTTCTAAAAGTATTAAGGGACGAATGATATTAAAATTGAAATATATGAAGTTATATTGTATCATAATTATTATAATTTTATTATAGGTTTATTATAGAAATAAACATAATTACGTTATTCCATCAATAAAAAACTAAAGACCTTCACCTTGCGCCATTTGGAGCTCGGGAGTACTTCGTAAATGTCTGTGTATAATATATTTATATATTATAATATATTATACGTTATAGTATTGTGTTATTATAAATTTGACACAATCGCAATCTTATCCAATACGTTTGTAACATACAGATTTTCAAGTCAATTAGAAAAGATTTTGATAATGTCTGGGGCAAAATCAAAGGGTTGTGCCATTCATTGTCATTTGCAGCCCTCATTGTAAGCTACGAACAAGGAAGCCTTTGTCACTGGATACAGAGGACGCAATATGCCTTATTTATGATTCGTGTATTTGCCCGTACACTGAAAATGTAATGTTCGAACTATGTTTATTTACCGATTGAAACAAGTTTTCGAAATGACAATTACATAATCCATTTCTATAGTCAAATCTGGTAAATGATTTGCGTCAAACAAGACCTTGCATTATTCGAAATCGTTAATTACATTTCAATACGTTTGATGATCCAGCAATGAATGTAATTCTTCCTTCTAAGGTAACTAGAATCGTGGTTCGTTGTTTTTTTCTATCCGTTGTTTAGTAATAATTTATTATGTGGTTACCTTGTTATTATTCTAATAAAAAACATACGGAAATAGGAGTAACACGGCCCATTACTAATATTGTGGAGAGTCTCCTTTACAAATTACCCTATCTTAAAGGATTTCTAATAAAAATGATGCACAATTTTAATGTTTGTGATAAATAGTCCGCATACCATTTATTTGTTTATAAAAACTTTTTTTTTTTAGTATAGTGGGGTTTTAGAAGGAGACAAAAAGTAGCCTATGTCACTCGCCATGCCTCCGACTATTTCCTTTAAAAAATACATCAAATTATATTTCGATCCATTTTTGGCGTGTGCAAGGAAATCAGTATGAACAATTTAATTATTAAGTTATTTGTGGTGTGATTGTAAATGTGATTCATTCTATTCTCAATACCGAACGCATTAATTCTTCAATCTTTCGCATTACTCTACTGTACAAACGAGTAGGTATGCCTCCTTACACTTGATATCACAGTCAACCGCTTTCCTCATACAATTTGCAACTACTTATTTATTTTCAACGTGCACATTTTAATATTGAAGGTTAATTTAAAAGGATTTCTTGGAGTTCAACGATTTACTTTCGTAGGACGGTAGCTGTATTTAACGTTCATTAGTGTCTTCTGGCGGCTAAATTGCATGAAAGTTATTTAACTTATGGTTGGGTTTCTTTTATACATATTCGATAAGTATATTGATCCATCTGATGTAATGGTTGAGACATCAGCTATTGCACCAAAGGTTCCGGGTTCTATCCCCAGTACAAATATTTGTGTACATACTCATGTCTGCTTCTATTGGTCTGGGTGTTTTCTATGTATAATATGTACGTACATATTTACAAAAAAAAACGTTTACACTTAGTTTATCTTTAGTTGATTCTCCATATTACAGCTAATTCGATTGGGACTTAGATGGCGCTGCGAGAATATCAGTAGATATTTATTCATTTATAAGGTCATGATTATAAGTACATATTCAAGAACTATCATTATTAAGTAAGCAATCTTTAAACTATTGTTAACAGACTATATAAAACGTTTTAAAAAATCATGATGGTTCTCACATATTAGCGCTCAATGACTAACGTAAATTAATAAAAGATTAATTACTGTTTTATGAAGTGGCTTTATTAGAGAGGCACTGTTGCGCTGCGTTCGCAATATCTAGGCGCATGAACTGAATGAATCTTATTATTTATTTTATTAATGTCCCTTTCATGTAAACCAAAGTTCGTTAGCGCAAATAAAAATATTTAGTATTCCGTGTCTGGTATTTAGTGAATTCATATACATAACGTTTGTAAAAGGTAAAAATACCGAGGGACAAAGGGAATTTTAAGTAGGTTTTATAACCTAACCGGAATTTTTGGGTGAAACTCGTATTATAATTTGGATTTCAGCGTAACATTATTGTGTCAAAAAATAAGTCAAGCTACAATTGTTTTTCCCCTTCCGCAGCCTTGAAGGCACGATTTCTATTTTGAGACTTTATAATTGCATTAAAAAGACTCTAACCTTTAATTCATTAGTTGGTAATGAGAAGAACGTCAATTTAATCATACTGCTATATTAAAAACTAAGTAATAAGTGAAGATCTATTAATTACACGAGAAGCAGATTCACCTAAGTGAAGATGCTTCTCGTGTAGTTATCTGTGAATTTTATTTAATAATCTTCAATAAATACCAAAGCAGACCCGAAGATTTAATAAATTGTAAAGTCTTCGGACCAAGAATTATTTTCCTGTTTTTTAACGGATATTTATTAAGGTAGAAACTTTACCAATTCTTTTTAAAAATAAAGGTAGCGTGAACTGATCGGATGAAAACCGTGTACAAGATGACCTGCTCTGGAAATGAATTCTCGTCTAGTTCCCACGACGTAATGCCTATATTTAGCTTAGCTTAGCAATGTATAAATAATAATCTACATATGTACCTAAACGTCGTCATGTCTCATTGTTAATTAACTGACTCTGACTACCTAATCCCTAAGAAGAAATAGACTAGCAATAGTAGATCTGTTTGCGTAATCGTTATCATTTAAAAACAAGCAGTAGGTGCTATTACTTAATACTTTCGAAACCATGATGCAAAAACGGAGTGCTAATCTCCCTTTCGACCTCGCCTTTTAAAGGTGCCTGAATCTCTGATGAATGACCCAAGTTCAGATCTAGACTGACACGAGCTCTTAAAGGCAAAGAAAAAATAACGTGATTTAATATACATATGTATTAATTGAGCGTCCTCAATGGTTTTTTGGATCATTGCGAATTGCGATACCTTGAGATACCTAAAATAGTTTAGCCTCGAGAGGTTAGATGATAAGCTGACGTTTAAGGATTTCAAAATAAGTTAAACACTTTACTCTTTCTACTACTACTCTTTCCGAGTAAGTTCTTCACATGACGTTACGCTCAATTTGGTATGACGTTTACTTTGACACTTAGTTGGAGAATCTTGAACAATTTGTAAGCTAAAATAAAACTTCCGTTGAACTCACTTCTTAAAAATTTAGTTTTTTACCTATTTCTAGAATGGTAAAATGCAATTTTGTAGACCATTCTGGAAATAACAAGAGTTTACAGGTTTTAAAATATTAATACTGTATGTTTATATAATTAATATAAAACACTATTTTTTATATGTTATGTATTGTAATAAATGTATAAATATATGAGCGACAGAATTGCCTAAATCTTTCAATTCATATAAGGATTGAATGTTTGATTACAGCTTACAGCAAGGTGTTTGTCCATAACGCAAATAACGTTACTTATTTTGTTGCAAGCTTAAAGCTTTAAGCTTACAAAGTTACAAGAGTTATTTCCACAATCTAATAGTTTCTTGCGTTCCCCTAATAAGGCCGATTGAAATTCCAAAAGTTGAGTTCAGACTCGGCCACGTACCAGTGATTTGTGCCCACGACGTGATAGGTGGAGACCTTCACATATCTGAGAGCACATTTTTACACGTACTTAGTAATGTATTCAGTCTCAGGTGAGCCAAGAGTAGGTTGATTTTTCACGCTGGATGCCGCTTTTCATTTGATTTCCCTTTAAATTGACACTGTTTTAGTGACAACACACCATGTTTATATTTAAATACTCCATTTTTACTTGAGAACTTATTACTTGATTCAAAAACCAGGTGTTTTTGAATCGTTCGGAAATGAAATGTTCGGATTATCACACTATCAGTTGGAGGAAACATCGTTAGGAAACCTGCTTATTATATCGTTATTGGAAATAGAACTTGCAAAAAAATACGAACATTAAAATAGAGAGAATAAGTTCTCAGCTTAAGTGCTAAAAGGCGATTTGTAGTCATCAAAAATCACAGCATTTTATTTTTGATTTAATGTTTTATAAAACTTCACGCACAACCCATGCATTTCTTTGAAGGCATGCACAGATTCCTTCACGATGTTTGCCTTCACCGTAAGATCGTATCGTATCGTAAAACGCACATATAATTTCTAAAATTCGAATATACATTGGCGGGATTAAGCCTGCATCCTCCAAATCAGACGGCAACAGTACCAATGAGCCCCCGACGACAAGCGTCACAATGCAAAAATATTTTCATAACAATTCAAGTCCCAATATTTTTTTATTGAATGTCGCCCAAGGTAACATCAACCGTACATTAATGGAAAAGCCGATATCAAATAATCCAACAATACATCAATTTGTTTTAATTGTTAATTAAATGGAACATTAATTAAAACCAGTAATCATTATTTATTAATACGCCTTAACCGCAAAGCGAACTGTGAAAATAACTATTAAATTTCCTCAATATTTTATACGTAATATCAGTTTTCAGTTGAAATTAGCATTTAATTAAAAACTGTTCCCCATGGACTGCATATCGCTGGAAGAGGGAACGGCAAAAAGTTTATTATGAACATCATTAGTTGGAAGTACTTAGAAGCCGTGGTGACGTCACAACGAATAGTACTTTAGCCAAGTTGAAAGAAAGTTAGTGGCAATTTAGAAATTTTACGTCTACTACTAAGCAGACGCAAGTTGCACACTATTTTTTATTATGTCTTACCCGGACGGTCTATTAGATAAATGCATAGCCAAAACGTATTATTATTAAAGGAAAATGCTGTGATTTGATGATTTTAATGATTAAGTAGTCGTGAAACAGGACTACAAGTGTTGGTTTCTCATGATGTACAAACATTAATTTGTAATTATGTTGCTTTAGGTGTTTCCTATGTATAATACTCGTTTGTATGTTTTTAAAATAAAAACGTGCAAGAGGGTTTATTCCTTTTTTGCGTACCCATTATACAATCTCGCTGCCAGCGTTTGGTGAAGTTTTTGAATATTGTTTTTGTTATATTATATAAATACTATCTACATAAATGGCATCTGATTTTTTCACTTCCAATTAACTTAATAAACAAAATTAGAATGAAGAAGGACATAAGGCTTCACAGAATTAACCTGTATTGTATGCATTTTGAAACTCGACTTAACGTCAGATACATCTGGAAAGCTGAGTACTTGGTATATCGGTAGTAAGGCAACATTTGCGATACACGCGACAGTTTTTTTGGATTATAGACCGTATCTTGCTTCTAGTTTTTCCATGATTGAATGGTTTTACTCGCTAGGGTAGCATACGAATACAGTTGCTCTAATTTGTGTGAATTAACATGTCTGTTTGTAATGGTCTGGGTGTTTTCTATGAATAATTAAAAGTATGTTTATCCGTTGTTTTGTGCCCACAATACAGGCTTCACTTGGGACGAGATACGATTGTGAATGTCAGTTAATATTTATTTATTTATTATTCAAACAATTACATACAAAGAAAGTTATAGGAAATTTTTCTCTACGCACAATCACCACTCAATTTATCTCGACGTATTTTCAGCCATGGCATTAGGTTCTTTGTATGTATTTGAACAGAAAATGAGGTCCAGATCCTAAGGATTTACTTGGTTTACCTACTACTTTTGTAATTGGAATTGTGTTTGCCTTAAGTGTTTACCAATCGACATTCGCAAAGACATCGTAGTAACGAATATATACTGTTTTGATTTCCTCACATATACAAGTATATGATATACATAGGTGTAATCTCCACCTAATTAAAAGCAAATAATGAATTTAGTTAAGATTCTCGTATTACTCGTTCCATTTTACTACATGTGTCGTTGAAACGAACTATATTATTGTCGAATATAGTTACATGCTGTCTACGAGTAATGTCAAGGTCGGTAGCGTAGCCTATGCATAAAATATCGAAAGTTATTCCAATATTTATAACGGCAGCCCGCTCAACTTCGCGTGAGAAATTTGAAATCCGGAATCCACATGGAACTGTCCATTTTTTACTAAAATACAAGTATGTTAACTAAACTAGAAGTTTCCTATGTTAACTGTTTTGTATGTTTACTAAATCTGAAGTTCACAGGAAATGGCTTTACATTTCAATTTAATAAAACTACGTTATCTAAAATGAAAGTTATCCCACCATGAAAATTTCATGTAAAATGTTGCCAATATGACCACATATTTATTTACGCCGGTGATTTTATGAATAATAAAAACATATCAGATCTCATGTAGAGCAAAGCTTCTACGCGGCCTCACTTTACCGATCCAAAGTTCAACCAATTCTGATCAGAAAAATTATATAACTTCGCCATTTCACCAAGTGAGCCCAATACGCATTGGTAGATGTTACATATGCATGATGGACAACTACCAACCTAAGATGTAAGTCGAGACTGACAGTTTAACGGGATCTCCGAAGCACGATCATCTTTCTTTTCAGTCAATCAGGTAAAGCAGCCAGCAACGTCATTACCAAACTGGGAAAAATCGCAAAACTTATATTGATTCCGTGGTCTCCCGCGAGATCGAAACCACGGATCACGCAGCGATCGAAGGCCAACGCTCTGACCTCTTCGCCACTGAGGCATTGAAAGTTTTGGGTTCAGATAAAAAACAAAGGCAGGGAATCACATAATTGAAACAGCTCTCATACAAGTATCTATTGTACAACTTTATGTCCGCTTCTAATCAATCGCAAACGCCGAATCATGAATGATAAAAACGACGCAGATTTCTTTAGTAAAGAAATTATCTTCATCAATGACACCACTATCATGATAGTATGTGTCCATATGTGGACATTTTGTATGACAAAACCAAATTGGCATCAATAAGCTATTTGGCCGGATCCACGACTACCTAGGAAGTTTGTCTAATGTTTCGAAACACAAGTGTTCTTGATGATCCATGTTGACCTCCATGCCTGTATTGTATTTTAATATATTGTATATTTTAGCTGCATAATGTAGTACCTACACGTAATCTGTACATTATTACAATATTTTGTAAAGAGAGTTAGCTGAGATTTGGATTCGTCTAGAATAATATTACTATTACTTTTAGAAGTGTGAGTCCTGGAAAGATATGCTTTAACATCAAGTAAAAAAACCCAACCAAAAAACATAATCAAACCGCTTTAAGATAAAACCAAAGTACATGTATACTATTTAGAATGTTATCTGCTTACTAGACAAGCAAAAAGTCGTATACGCTTAGCAACTACCTGCAGTAATGTTTCCAGCGAAGCAGTATCTTGCTGTCCCCCACATTTGTCTCTGTGAAATACTGAAATTGGAAACAATGAAAAACATCCAATGCAAAGTCGATCTGACAAGCGGTTCGGCGACCGCATTGCATCCCAGTTATTTAATTTTTTGCTCTTTACGTGGCAATACTGTTGTTGGCCGATTCTTGTCTATGGAATTATAACCATATAAAACGATAGTTTATTCCTATTTTATAGAGTCTTGTGCTAGAAAATATTTCTACAATGGTATCAGATCCCAAAAAGCAAGCTGTAAAAAGCAGTACATAAAACAAAAACATTTTCGGATCTTTTAAACCGGGTGTTCATCACTTATACAGTGAGCTAGATAAAAAGCTGAATGAATGGACACACGAATGGATGGCTTGTTACTTGGTCAACATATTCGATTGGATATAATATAGCATAAAAATACAGCTTTTAGGCTTTCTCATTGTACAGGTAACATATTTTTAGTTTTATTCGTGTGAAGTTTGCATTCTCGTGGGAATCTCAGAGTAATTTATAGCTTATGTATTAATAATACCGCCAAAAATGTGTACAAAAGTTTCACGATGATCGGCTTAGTAGTTTTTGCATAAAAGCATAATAAACAACGCACATTCTTTCATATTACATATAAATACAAATACATACACATACCTCACACACTCATTTATAAATAATCAATTACACACTCACCAACACAAATACATACCTCTTACATGTACACACAGAAAGTTCGGGCAGAAATAAAGTAGGATTTAATTTATGTTTTTTCTCTATCATTGTTTAACTTATTATAAAAACCATATAAAACGCACCATACTTATATAATATTAAAAATTGTCAACCAAGGCCTTCCAACAACATCTCAGAGGTAAGGGAGTAGCTGAAAAACAGCGATGCTCGGATTGCTCTCGTTGCAAACTCAGCTGAGCTCCTTCCCTTTGTCTCAAAGTACTTGTTTTTTGTAAAATTTTGAATTTTTATTTGTTAAATGTTTGAAGAGAGACAATAAATGTATTCTTATTCTTATTCTTTTATTTATTATATTTTTTTAATACCTTTTAGTTTTTCATTTGTACTAGGTATTTAGGATATTTCTTTGTAAAGTTAGTATAAAGTTTTCCCCAACTTACACTAAATGTAGTGCTTGTGGTTAGGATATAGAGTTCATAATATTGCACGCATAACAAAGAAAACTCGAATAATACGCAGAAAGGGCCCGGTGACATCAACAGTTGTGTTTGCACATTATTATTTCAGGTGCCCGGCACGCAATTTTCATAAAGCGTTAATTACACTGCGGAAACTGGAGTCCCAAAACATAAAGTGAGATATGTATATACGACAATAATACAAACATATAGTTAGCAATGTCCATATAGTACCTGGGCAAAGAAAACAAAGCTCGGTTCGAGTGTTGTTGGGCAGCAAAATATTTGGAATGTATTCTTGCATAGATATGTCATAAGAAAACAATGCGAATCTCAGTTATATATTTTTTAAGATTGCTTGCTTAATTGAAACTAGATGGCGCTGGAAAATGTTTCCCACCTTCATTCACTCTTCGTGGAAGCCGTAAGGGACCGTTTGGTAGCATAGCGTTCTTATACTCGCAGAATGCATAGTATCTCTTAATAAATCTTTCATTGATGATTGTTTTTTGACCAAACTGCCTATAGCTAACTTTTCACTATCTTTTCATAAAACGAAAATGATTAGTTTTATTGTTAGATGGATAACGTTTTATTTAACCTTAAAAAACTACTCCACGTTGATAAACTATCTTTTGAACCAAAATATCAAACTGAAATTGCATGCTGCTTAGTTTTTAATAACACCGCCAATATCAATTAACCAAACAGTGTTCAATAGATATTTAAGACCGAAAATCTATAAAGCATGCAGTAGTAGCATATTTGTTATTGTGAATCAAGTTTTTGTAGAAAATCGACTATTGTGGTCACGATCGTTAAGATAGCTTTATTCGCTTACTATAAAACGATACCCAATAATATCGTCGAGTATCATACATTACTGCTGTTTGTTACAAAAGTGGTTTTACATTCATGATACATTTTTCAATATTTCGAATTCGATATAAATACAAACGCTCACTTATTTAGTGTTCAAGTTTTAGAAATAAAAGAATCATTATAACAATTGATTAATGGTGGTGTGCCACAAAAGTAAAATATAACTTAAAGTTGTTGAAACTAAATTATTATAATATTTTTATCTTAGATTAGATTAGATTTTATATATCCTCGATATTATAAGAGACCATAGGAATGATTGATGACGAAGTTGACTTTTATAAAACACAATAGAAAATTAAGTTATTTGAGTAGAGAAACTAAAGATTGAAGTACCCTTTAACTAGTCCAATAGCTGACGACAGAAATGCTTAGAGCTTACAAAAGGAAACTCTACATCTAATAACTCAAGCTTCTTCTTCAATTCCTTACTGCATCTTCAAGCGATATTATGGTCGTTATAAAAGAAAACTTTTGATATTACACGTGCAAAACGAGTTAATGGCTACTTAAACATGAGTTAACCGCCCTTTAACTATCGCTAACGATAGCTTAGCACGCAATAAGATATTGTTGGACTATTTTAGTAACAGGCTTATGACATCCATAAAGACTTTGACGGATTAGTATTGGAAAAATTGCCTAGATTAAGTTGTCCCTGCTGATGTTGAACATTTGTGCTTTATTAATGCTGAGAGAGGAGGACCAACATGTCAGAACTGTTGATAAGCGTTGACATAGAATATTCACAGCAGAAGAACTAAATGACGAGGCAATGGAACACTGTAAATGTGATCCATTTCCTTTGTGGTAACAAGTTGAAAGGTTGGGCCAGGGTGTTGATTAATTTATCTGCAAATAATTTTGGTAGAAGTTTTCGTAATATTTACTATCTAATAACATAACTGCTAGCCAAATCTCTAACGGAGGCTGAGAAAAGATTAAGGTATGCCAAGCCATAAACTAAGATAATTCCATATGGTTTTATGTTTAAAAAGTCATAACATGTTTGCAGCATAACTTCCAGATATGATAAATAAATAAATATCCATTGACATTCAGACACTGCGATCTAGCCCCAAGTTAAGCGTGAAGCTTTTATTATAGGTACTTAAAAACTGATACGCATACTTATAATTTTTTTTGTAAATACTTACATATTATAATAATAATAAATAAATAAATAAATATCTACTGACATTCACACAGCGCCATCTAGTCCCAAGTTAAGCGTTAAGCCTGTATTATGGGTACTAAACAACGGATAAACATACATATATATATATTTTTTTTGTAAATACATACATATTGTACATAGAAAACATCCAGACTAATACAAACAAACATGTTCAAGCACACAAATGTGTAAGTACTCTTTATTATAAACAATTATTTTGCAAAATAACTTTTTTAGTAGTCTGTAGGCTAGGTAACTTTCTTTTAATTATAAGATTGGGTAGACACTGAGAAAGATTAATATTTTAGTTAGAACATCTAACACTTACCCGAAAGTAACTTTCTCTTGACTAAGTTACTATTCTTGTTTAATGACTTATTGCCTACGCACAAAGTGGCAAAGTTATTCGGAGTAAGAACAACTAATAAATAAATTGCCAAAAGGCGAAGCAAGGATACATTTTTAAGACAATAAAATCTTGTGCTAACTTTATCTAGCTAAAATAATTTTAAGTTCTAAGTCGTGGTTTCTAACATTCTTCAACACATTAGTTTGCCTACTTAGCTTAGCTTAGCTTAGTCAGGTTGACGTTTAAAAAGTACACAGAGAAAACACTACATAGATTAATGAATTTCTGTCTTGACTGTTACAAAATTGAAATATATAGGTATCTGCATAAAAGTATGAACTCGTCATGCTGTACATAAATTTACATTAAAATTTATGCAGAAGCCTCAAAAATTAAATTGAATTAGTAAAATTTATAATATGTGTAATTAAAAAATATTAAACATTGTATTATTTATGGTACACATTGCCCCAATCAAAGTAGAATATAGGGTGTAGGGTGTACCGAGTATAGGGTGATTAGGCCTTAGTCGTCCACGCGGGCCCAGTGCGGATTGGACGACTTCACGCACTACCTTTGAATCTCTTCAGAAACGTGCGTGAAGGTTTCCTCACGATGTTTTCCTTCACCGTCATAAAATAAAATGTTTGGGTAGCACTATAAATTATAATTTAACGGGAGCACATGTTTGTAATAGCTATTAAATAGTATTCACATGAGACGACCGAATCGACAACATATCACGTAAACAACTCTGTATAGCATTATTACAAATCCTACCGCGTCGTCTGTGCTCTAGTTATGGCATCGAACAGATATTTGGACTAATAGATGTGACTACGTGAAGTCAGAACTTTGCTTTTACGTTATCGATTCTTATGGGTTTTTTATTACATGCTTACCTAATAGTTCTGTTTTATGTTCCCATATGTTATTCTCAACTATCGACTGGTCTCCGTACCTTCAAATGAAACTATTCGTTAACTCTAATAATGTAATTTGTTCAAGTAAGTATTTGAAGTCATAGATTGATTTACCAATATATTATTTACCATTGAGTTTGGTATTAACAATTTAAACAGTTAATCGATACATCATACTTTAAACGACTTTTTTACCCTTGGAGAGATATTGTTTCTAACAGATACAATAAGTAGGTTTTTTTCCTGGCCGTTAAAAGATTAATTTCAAGAAAACTTCAGCTTATTACTGGCACAGAATAAAAATTCAAAGAATTTAATATAATAACGAAGTCAAATTGTTTTTTTTTTATAACTATACGAATGCAGGATTAGTGCCTAGTTACAAATTTAATTTTAAATAAATTTTAACTAATATTATATTCCCAAACAACAGCCTATAATTTTCAGACCACGAAAACGAATTGTTGTTCATTAGGAAGAAAAAACCAAACTAATATTATATCTTCAATAAATCGACAAAACAGATGTGGTTTAAAAACATAAACAACAGTATATCTGCA